>CAWVQL010000055.1:0-60379 GCA_963932265.1 Thymelicus lineola | reverse complement strand
GTGGGTTGTATCTACATTTTTTATCGCGTCTAGTGCTGACCTTGAGTCGCTCAAGATATTCACGATCGGAGTTTCCTTTTTTATTGCAATATTTGTTGCTTCCAATATTGCATAGAGTTCCGCTTGATACACTGTGCAATAAGGCTCCAGACGAAATTTCTTACAAAGTATTTCCTCCGCGTCTTTCCAGCATGTCAATGCGGCGCCCACTTTATTATCTATTTTACTACCGTCCGTGAATATCTTGAGTTCTCCTTGAGTGTTTCTCCCCGCTTCTATGGTTAATGGGTCTTCTATGCATTTATATTCGAATGATGTTTCTTTTGCCGGATGTGGTAATTTTAAAAAGCTAACTCGTTTTTCCACGTCGCGGTACCCTATAGCTCTCTGTGGTCTGCCTCTTTTCGCTTCATAGAGTTGAGCCATTTCGCTCACTCTTATATCCAGGGGGATTAAGCCAGCCAATATCTGCGCGGCGGTGAGCGAGACTGTTTTGTATGCTTTGCATATTTTTTGTGCAAAACCCCGTTGTACTGCATTTAGGCTTTTTTGGGCTGACAGCTTTTCCGCAGCAGGTGCCCAAACACTCGCCGAATAGAGTATTATAGGTTCAATGACCGCGACGTAGATGGTCCTAATGATCTCGGGGTTTAGTCCCCAACTTATTTTCGCTGATCGTGCTATCGGTTTATATATGTTTAATGCTTTTGTGCATATATGCTTTATATGATTATTAAATGTAAGTTTTTTGTCAATCAATACGCCGAGAATTTTAATTTCGTCTACAATACTAATTTTTGTTCCTCCCATGTGTATTACTGGAGTGTCGTACTTTAACTTCTTCGTTATAACCATCCCATTGGTCTTGTGCGGGGCAAATTTTAGTTTATTACTTATTCCCCAGTCATACACATGGGATAACACTTGTTCCGCTTCTTGCTGTATTTTTGCCATTGATTTCCCCGAGAACACTAAGACCACATCATCCGCAAATGCCTGAATATAAATGTTTTACCTTTCAATTTCCTCCAGTAAAGGGTCTAATAGAAGGTTCCAAAAAGTTGGCCCTCCTATTGATCCCTGTATGCAGCCTTTTGTTGCTGGCTTTTCGCATTCTCTATCTGCGTAGCGTACTCTTACTTTTCGGTCCTCAAAGTAGCCATCGACTAGTCTTCTCAAGTTTTTGGGGCATTTCTTCTTTATTAGTTGGTATTTTATTGCGGGCCACCATGCGCTGTCGAATGCTCCCTCTATGTCAAGTGACACCATCACATTGATCAATTTTTTTCCCAAATTTTCTCTAATGTGTTGCAGTAGATCATAGAGGGAGTCTTCGGTGCTGCGTTGCGGTACGAAGCCATACTGTCTGGGGTTTGCCTTTGGGAGTAAGTACCATCTGAGCCTTCTTATCATCATCCTTTCCAATACTTTTCCATCAACGGGTAGTAACCCAATCGGTCTGTATGACTTTACATGGTTGTAGTCCGCTTTACCCGGTTTTCTGAGTACTACTATGGTTGCCTCTTTCCATTGTATTGGAAAGTATGATAGCTCTAAGCACTTATTCATAATCCTCAGGTATACCTCCGTGTTGGACAGTATGGCTTTCGCACATATGTCTGCTGTAAACCCGTCAATTCCAGGAGCTTTCTTGGGATTGAATCTATTTATGGCATATATCAGTTCCTCGCTGGTGAAGGGTGGGTCTTGTTCGTCGTAGTCCGAGGAGTTTTTGTCGCTTTCCACTTTGTTTCTTATAATCGCGTGATGTGCGTTATCTTCTTGTTCCAGATCTTCGGGAAAAAACGTTTTGGCCAGCAGCTCTACTGACTCGTCTGGACTTAGAACCTGCCCTTGGTGCACCAGCGGTAAGTCGTCATGCCTCTTTGACGTGTTTCTAACTATCCTATAGATCCCATCCCAAAGGCTTTCTCTATCTTGCGTGCCACAAAACTTCTTCCAGCTGTCGGTTTGCGCTTTTGCTACTTCGAGTTCGTACTCTGCCTTCTTGTCCAGGTAATCTTGTATGACAAACGGTCGTCTACGGTCTGCAGCACAGGATATCCTTCTCTTTTTTGTTCTTACTTCTCTTTTCAGTTCTTCTAATTTTTGTGTCCACCATGGTAATTTTTTCCTACGTCCAGGTTTTATTTTAGGTATGCTTTCTTCACAACTTTCTCTAACGCTATCCATATAGGTTTTTACTGTCTGCTCTAAGTCTTCTTTATTATCTATTGATTCTATTCTTAATTCCGTTATTTCCATTTCCTTTAATTTTGACTTTAATGTTTGCCTAAATTTATCCCAATTTGCTTTTTTTGTATAGTATTTCCTTGTACTTTTTTGCATTCTTGGTTGAGTTGGTCTATCTTGTTGAATAGAGAAAGTTATGGCATTATGATCTGACGTTGTCATACCTATATCTACCTTCCAGTCGTTTATGGCTCCTAGGATATTCTGTGTACAGACCGTGACGTCCACATGGCTCTGGAATATTTTGCCGTTTCTAGTTGTATAAAAGGTTGGTGTACTCCCTTCATTCAGTATGTGGAGGTTTAGTTCATCAAATGTGCCCCTGATTTCTTCTCCTCGATGGTCTTCGCATATGCTGCCCCACCATGGGCTCCAGGCATTCACATCTCCTCCTATTATTATATTTTTTGTTTTGAAATTTGCCATGATAGATTGAAGTTGCCCTATGTAGGGTTCTAGGGGCTGATTGTCTTCAAAATAGACGGAGATTACTCCTAATTCTAAGGATCCCGTTCTTAAAATTGCTACAGCGATGTTTTCAGTGGTTTTAAGTGGGCACTCAATCATTTCTATGTCTGCATCAAATACTAGTATAGCAGACTTTACAGGTTTAGTCCTATTTTGTGTTTTTTGAGTTACTCTACATCCATTTGGTACCGAGACTTCTCCTGTTGCTCCCACATAGGGCTCCTGTACCATGGCAAAACAAATTTTTCTTCTATCGGCTTCCAGTATTAATTCATTAAGAGCCAGTTTCTTACGTTGAAGATTGACCTGGACGACTTTATACGTTGTTTTTGATGTCCTTGTTATTACCTCTTCGGTGCCCTTAGCAGTAGGCTACGCTAGATCTAGCAAGTGCATCCCATTTTTTCCTTACTGGGCAATTTTCATCGAAACTGTTGTGATCTGTTCTTTCATTCTTATTCAGGTTACAGTTCCGGCATGTCGGGGGCACTCCTGCCATCCACGTTGGGCAGTCCTTTCGCATATGGGGCCCGGAGCAGTGGCTGCATAGGTCTACTGTTTCCTTGCATACTTTCCGCCCGTGTCCAAATGCCAGGCATCGCGAACATTGGATGAGAGGAGACTGATCCTTTACCGTTATTCTCTGTAGGTCTATATGCACTTTCCCAGCATTTGTTAGGTTCTGCCACACTCTTGGGGAAACTTGGAGAACCACATGATTTATATGCGGGTTCCTTGCCTTCCTGCGGTATCGGACTTCCATTCTGTACTCCTCCGGTTTAATATCTCGTAACAGATCAGAATTCTGTTTCTTAATTGACTCCTTTATATCGTCGTCACTATTGATTGTGAGGACATCCCGTAGAATTATTAATGGATCTTTGTTTTGCCTTTCCTCTACTTTCAGGGAGGGGCTTACCTTCTGTAGTCTTTCCGTGATTCGTGTAATCTCTTCTTTATTTTCGAATCCCATCACCACTTTCTGATCTCTTGCTTTCCTCAATCTGTCCACTTTTATACCTGTTGTTTTTGCGTCAATTCCTGTTCTTATTTTGTCAATTATAGCGTCGCTTGTGTCCTGTAGGTCAGATGAGGATACCACAACTGAATGTATAGATCGTGGCTGGGGCTTAGAATTTTTGTCCATCTTATTTCCTGAGGCTTTAGCTGCATACGTAACCCCTTCTGTCACTGAGAATCTGCTCATTTCCTCATTTAATCTCTCTAATTGTTGTTTGATTGTGTTAATTTCTAATTTAGTTTCCTCTGCGAGTCCCGTGTGTATTTTGACTTCTTCATGTACTTCTTTCAGGAGTCCTACGTCATTTCGTGCTTTGAGTGAGTCCAGTTGTGCACTCATATTTCGTCTGGCTTCCATAAGTTTGAGAATAATTTCATACATTCTGCCAAGGTTTTCTATGACGACTTCTTTTATTGTGGTTTTTAAATTCCCGGATTGCTCCAAATGAAGTTTCGCCTCTTGATATAGGCGGTTTGCAACTGTTGGTAAGGTTTCGACTGAGTTGTCGGTCCCGCTCAAAGTGTCTGGCATCATGTCGCTTTTTTGTGTGGTTCTTTTCTTATTTTCCATGTCTCCCTGTGAGGAAACTTGTCTGCTCGATATTCCAGAACCTCCAGTCTTAGTTGTCGATGTCATTTTTGACGCCATTTTAAACCTTAGGTAGTGTAGAGAGCTACCAGTCAGTATATAATGCAATATATATCAATTCTTCTTTGAAAACTATGTCACTATATCACGATTTTGTTTTAGTTTAGTGAACAGTTACTGACTTTTTGTTTATACCGGGAATATTTTAAATTTTTTGAGTCAATTAGGTCACTTGAGTAGTATGTCAGGGGATTTGTCAATGAATAATTTGTATAAGTAAATTATTGTAGTTTATGACTAAAATAAGTGTAAAAGAAAGTAAAAGAAATAGATAATTATAATCTTATGTATACAAAATTATGTATATAGTCTGCGTGGTCAGAGAGGTGTAGAGAGTCTCTCTGTCAGTCAGATGTATTGAGGTCTATATTTATTTTTGTCACAACAAGATAAAATTAAAGGTTCCGAGAAAATTTTATGTCCTATGATTTAATATGGTACAACAAGGGAGTCCAAAGTATACGAATTTTGGCCTAATGTGTATAAACAATTTCAATAATTTCAATGACTCCAATGTTTGCTGTTTTCGTATTCCGACCTAGTGCCGCTTTCTTTGGGGGGGTCAGAGGGTCCAGGGGTAGGGGGTGGCTTAAAGTACATACAAGTAAATACAAGTTTCAATATAACTTTACAAAATAAATCCAACAGTTCAACTACTCCAATTCGGAGCAGTAAAATACTCCAATTTGGTGTCGTAAACTACTCCAAACTAGAGTAGTACCTTTAAGTACAATTTAGTCAGCTGTAAATGGTCAGAAACGAAGTTTGCACCTAAATACAGAAATAATACAAAGCTAAATACAAGATTAACTAATTACATCAACAGGAATGTTTAAAATAAAATTAAAACTATGCTGGGGGAGGGGAGGGGGGGTTTTGAGGGGGAGGGGATTGAGGAGGAGGTGTAGAATAATGCAAGGAAGGCGATACTCAAAAAAAAAAAAAAAAAAAAAAAAAATTTTTTTTTTTTTTTTTGCAGCCACCCGGCTACAAAATTTTGGTTCCACTTGTCTACAAACTTTTGAAGCCACCCGGCTACAAAATCCTCAGAGGGGGAGGGGGGTGGGGGGGGTTTGGGGTCCAGGGGGTAGGGGGGGGGGTCGGATAAACTTTATCAAATAAAGTTTAGGGGGTGGGTAGATAGGGAGGGGGGTTCGGAATTTCGGTCAAAAATCGTCTAGGACGCACCGTTCCCGAGATATCCGGGATTTTTGGATTTTCCAAAATTCCCGCCTGAATATCCCGAGAACCACGCCTCCTATCCTCTTGACCAATACACCTAAGTATTTCTGGGACTTGGGAGATTCTAAATGTCGAAAAAAAATTTTTGAGGGGGTGAGGGGGTGGGGGGTGTAGAGTGAGGGGGGCAAGAATTTGAGGGGGAAGGTGACGAGTGATGTGGGGGGGGGGGTGGTAAGCGGTACTGTAAGCAAGCGCAATCCTTATACAGTATATATAAATTTTATATAAAGACTATATAAATTTTATAAGTCAGTTAACTTTTTTATATGACATGAGAAATAAGAAATAACAAGGTTGATCTTACAATAAATACAAAAGATACAGAAACTAATTGAATTAACTCGTTGACCTACTAACTACTCGTAGTTACAGTAACTATTACACTGACTACTCATTGACCCACTTATTTACGATGCACGTTTTGGAATGAACTTTTTTATTTTTGATGCTAGGATGATGCGGTTTTTTTAGGGTTAATGAGCTTTTTTCAAAACTAAATTTAGAAAAAGTTTTAACTTTCTACCTAAAAGGGGGGGGTGGGAATTTAATGTTTTCCAAATTTTCCCAAAATGGGATTTTGTAGCAGTTTATATAAACGGTTATATCTCCGGAAATATTGAATTAATTTTGATGGGATTTTTATCTAGATGTTTGTAAGCTTCCAGCGCGTACAAAGCAAAAAAGTGGGGGGCCGGGGGTGGCTAGGTACTGCTCCAATAAGGGTTGAAAAAATTTTTAATATGCAATTTTTACAAAATCTAAGTTATTTATAGCTACTGAAGATTTTCTAAGGATCTCTCACTTACAGTTTCTATTTCTATTTGTTCCCGGGTTCTTTCTGGACCTCCTGGTGCTCTGTCTTCCAAGGTAGGGCTTCAGGGTTCCGAAGCTAACACCAGTTTGTTCAGCTCCGGATTTGTAGGTTATTTGTTTTCCTGTTGGTCCCGCTTCACAAATAGTGGTGTAACTCCGCTCTCCGTGAATACAAAATTATGGGAGAGGTGTCGAATTGTAGGGGATGAATTAGGCTCTTGAATAAAATTATAAAATAAGTGGGTCACCGCTGAAAATCTGGAAATAATCCACCTGGAATTCGAACAACGGTTTTGGAATCCTTGTTTCCCTTATAACTTCCACAGTTTTCCGTTTTTCCGGGATCCAAAAACTGATCTGGGTAGCACTCGGGTTCTTCTTCCAGAAACTATATGAATTTTGATTCCAACTCCAGGATTTCCGGTACCTCGTGTTTCTGGAATTTCAGTTGTTGATCGATTTTTCCCGTTTTTCGAACGGGAAAAAATCGGTGCGACCACTCAAAATGTAGGTCTCATTGAGACGCGTCGAATGGTACCAGAAAAACACTAGGTTGCCGATCGAATTTCGGCAGCGCACGCAGTTTTGTGAAAATTAACCTCTCAAAGTTCGTCAAAGTTCTGTTTTTGGTCTAAAAAGTCACTTTTTTCTTTATGTATTAACTTTATCTTTTCACACTATTTATAGAACACTAAAACACACAATTTAAACGTTTCCTCACTGAAATCCAACAACTTTTGCCCGACTTTTCGATTTATTTTGTACGGAGCGGCACGAAAACGTGGCGTTCTCGGTGGCGGATGGCTCGGAACTCGGTTAGGTTAGGTTAGGTTAGGTTAGGTTAGGTTAGGTTAGGTTAGGTTAGGTTAGGTTAGGTTAGGTTAGGTTAGGTTAGGTTAGGTTAGGTTAGGTTAGGTTAGGTTAGGTTAGGTTAGGTTAGGTTAGGTTAGGTTAGGTTAGGTTAGGTTAGGTTAGGTTAGGTTAGGTTAGGTTAGGTTAGGTTAGGTTAGGTTAGGTTAGGTTAGGTTAGGTTAGGTTAGGTTAGGTTAGGTTAGGTTAGGTTAGGTTAGGTTAGGTTAGGTTAGGTTAGGTTAGGTTAGGTTAGGTTAGGTTAGGTTAGGTTAGGTTAGGTTAGGTTAGGTTAGGTTAGGTTAGGTTAGGTTAGGTTAGGTTAGGTTAGGTTAGGTTAGGTTAGGTTAGGTTAGGTTAGGTTAGGTTAGGTTAGGTTAGGTTAGGTTAGGTTAGGTTAGGTTTTTTTTTTTTTTTTTTTTTTTTTTAGGTTAGGTTCTTTTTTTTCCTGTCCGGGCGCTGTACTGGCCCGGCCCGCGAGCTATAATAAAACACCCCTGACATAGCTCGTCAGGGCCCTTTTTAACTTTATTTTGAAAACAGCATAGGGAAGTTTTTACAAATTGGAACCATCTTAATTATATTATTACTACTTAACAACTATTTCTTATTCTCAACTGCGTCTACACTTTTAATTTTACATTTATTATTATTTTAGTATCTTATTTTCTATTGTCGACATTTTACTTATTTTTATTACATGTGTTTTGTGCTTAATTTCCTTTCTTAATTCTGTTACAGATTTTTAATTCTTAGTCTACTTAAACTTTAGATAAATCTAGGACAATTTCTAAGATTATCATGACTTACTTATAATTCATACTTTTCTTATTCTATAGCATTCTTATTTATTTACTTTTATGTTATCTTACTTTTAATTATATATATGCATACATTATATATATCCCAATATATATAATGATCATATTTTGTATTGCTTACTTATTTCTTTTTATTGCTTTCTTTGCTACTTCTGTGGAATATTCTAAAAATGTATTTCTTTTTCTTTCGTCTTTTAATACGTCGCTTATATTATTTCTATCTATTGTTTCCTGTAATTTATGTTCAAAGTCGTGTTTTAGAGACAAGTTAGAGGGACAGTCAAACAAGAGGTGTACTATGGTTTCTTCTATTTCCGGGTCACATATACATGACGGGTTGTCTTTACAACCGAATCTGTGCAAGTAATGGGCGAAACCCCCGTGTCCTGTTAGCACCTGTGTAAGTATACCCGTCAGTGTTAGTTTCCTTACTATTCTGTATGCCTCCACAGCGTTCGGGAAGAACAACTTGGTTGTTGCAGCTGTTTCGGCCCTCTCATATCTCCGGTTCCACTCGTCAATCGATTCCTCCCGAATCCGTCGCTTGACAAATGATATCGGACAGAGATCATAGTTCGGCCTAGTTTTCGTTTTAAGTGCTGCCTCTTTTGCCAGTTCGTCGGCTCTTTCATTTCCTTCCAGGCCAGCATGGGCCTTGATCCAAAATAGGGATATTTCCTTACCTTGGGCCTTTCCTGTCTTTAAGTTGGCTCGTGCTCTTACGGCCAAGTGATGCTTTGTGGCGTTGTTCACGACGGTCTCTAAGGCAGATCTCGAGTCACTGTATATGCCAAAACTTGTTTCTTGATGTTTCAGGATAACCTCGGTAGATTCACATATTGCCAGGAGTTCCGCCTGATAAACAGTGCAATACGATGACAGACTTAATTTGACGGCTTTGGTTTCGGTCTCTCTGTTCCATATGGACAGAGCTGCCCCAACCTTGCCGTCAATTTTGCTGCCATCTGTAAAAATCCTTATTGCTTGTAGGTTTTGGCAATTGACCTCCTCTTGGTTTATCAGGCTTATGAACCCGAGGTTCATATGTTCCGCCGGGTGAGGTATTTTGTCATATGCAGTGACTCGCTCCACTTCTCTATCCCCTAGTCCCGTCCTGGGTATCCCGCGCTTGGTCTCATAGAGAGCAGCAGCCTCTCTAACCCGAAGGTCTAGCGGAAGTAGCCCAGACAGAACCAGGGCAGAGTTCAAAGAGACCGTCCTGTACGCTCTCGTCAACTTTTGTGCAAAGCCCCGTTGCACACTGTTTAGGCGTTTCTGTATCCCTAATTTGTTTGTTGCTGCTGCCCAAACGCTGGAGGCATACATTATGACCGGTTCCACTGCTGCTGTGTATATGGTCCGAATTACCTCTGGGTGGAGTCCCCAGCTAATCCTAGCTGCTCTAGAAAGTTGCTTGTAAATGTCAGCTGCCTTCTTACACTGTTCAGTGACGTGTTTGTTGAAGGTCAGCTTATCATCTATATAGAGTCCTAGGATTTTAATGTTATCAGACATGCCAATGTCGACCCCGCCCATCCTCAGCATCGGGACGTCAAACTTGAGCTTTCTCGTAATAACCATGGCCTTGGTCTTGGATGGCCCAAAGTTTAGCTTGTTTTCAACGCCCCAACTCCGAACATAGGCGAGGGCGGCATTGGCATGCATCTGTATATCAAGGGCCGTATCTCCGTCAAATACGAGGACTACGTCATCCGCGAAGGCCTGACAGTAGTCTCCCCTATTCTCAAGTCCTTTGATGAGAGGGTCCAGTAGTATGTTCCATAGGATGGGACCGCCAATCGAGCCCTGTACACAACCTTTTGATGTGTTTTTCGAATATTGTTCCCCCCCGTATCTAACCGCGACTTTCCTGTCTCGTAGGTAGCTGTCCAGGACTCTTCTTATGTTGATAGGACACCTTTCCTCAGCCAATCGGACTCTAATTGCAGGCCACCAAGCATTGTCAAAGGCACCCTCTATGTCCAGTGATATGATGGTTACAATTTTCTTGGCCTCTACCTTTCGGCGTATATGGTTCACTAGGTCATAGAGGGCATCCTCAGTGCTTCTTTGGGGCATGAATCCATATTGGCGAGTACTTATCCTGGGAAGTATATGCCATTTCAGTCTACCTACGATCAGTTTTTCCAGTATTTTTCCCATCACTGGCAACAACCCTATTGGTCTATAAGCCTTGGGGTTTGTGTAGTCTTCCTTCCCAGGCTTACGTAGGACCACGACCGTTGCCTCTTTCCAAATGGTTGGAAAGTGCTCCAGTTCAAGGCATTTGTTTACCAGTGACAGGAAAAAGTCCGGGTCGTCAGCTATTGCCCTTTCACAGATATCGGCCGTGAAGCCATCTGCTCCTGGGGCTTTTTTCGGGTTGAAACTCACCACTGCGGATCTGAGTTCTTGCTTTGTGAACGGTGGATCAAGGTTGTCTTCAATTGTCTGACTATTGACGCGCTCTGCCTCGGCTCTCGTTCTTCCGTGTTCTGCCGTTTCTCCTTTGCTGGAGTCATCCGGATAGAATGACTCTGTCAATAGTTTTACAGATTCCCTTAAATCCAGCGTCCTCCCGTCCTTAATAAGCGGCAGATCTTCGTGGCGCTTGGCGGTCCGTCCAATCACTCTGTAGATTCCCTCCCATACTCCCTCTTTATCTTGTTTGCTGCAGAACTCCTTCCAGCTCTCAATTTGAGCTTGCTTGACCTTTTCCTCGTATTCTCCCTTCTTCTGCAGGTACTCAGTAACTACCTTCGCTCTCCTGACCGCGGCTGCACAGCGGATTCTACGTTTTATGGTGAGGACTTCTTTTTTCATTAGGTAGAGTTCATGAGACATCCAGGGTAGGGAAAGTTTTTCTTTGGACTTCCTTTTCGGAAGTGCCTCTTCACATGCCCGTTTAATCATGTTCGAGTACTCTTCCGTTAGGTTGTCCAAATCCCTTTTGTTGGTTATACCTTCCACTTTCTCTTTGGTGACTTCCATTTCTTGCTTAAATTGTTTCAGTTTAATGCTAAACTGAATCCAATTAGCCTTTTTAGTATTATAGATACGCGTGGTTCTCTGGATGCTCATTCCCTCTGCCCTAGTTAACCGGATGTTAAAAGTAATTGTGTTATGGTCAGAACTTGTGACCTTTTCGTCCACTTTCCAGTCCTCTACTAGATCAAGCATCTCGCTTGTGCATGCAGTAACGTCGATGTGGCTTGTGTACCGCCGTTCTCCTCTGATGGTGTCATATGTTGGCACATCGCCTTCATTTAGTACCTGCAGACCCAATTCTTCCATGGTTCCGTGCATTTCTTCCCCCCTATAGTCATCTACATTGCTACCCCACCAAACATTCTTTGCGTTAGCATCCCCCCCTATCAAGAGTAATTTAGGCTTCAGTTTTTCTTGTATTTTCTTAATCTGCTCCAGGTATGGCCCTATGGGTTGGTCAGGCTCAAAGTAGTATGAAATTGCTATGATCTCCCAAGCCCGGGTGCGAATCCCTACCACTGTGATGTTCGTTGTGGTAAATTGAGGATATTGTATCACATCGAGATCCCGGTCAAGAATCGCGATGGCAGCCTTGACCGTTGATTCCCCAGGATTCGCACTCTGGAAGATCCTAGCTCCCGCGAAGTTCTTCATACACTTTGAGCTACCCACGTAGGGTTCCTGGAGCAGAATGATAGCTGTTTTCCTTTTGTTTGCCTCGACCATAATCTCGGCTGTAGCCAAGTTCTTCCTCTGTAGATTAGCCTGCATTACTCTATAGATGTTTGTTCGTGGGGTATTAGTATTCGCTGTCGTTTGGTGCCCGGGGAAGCCTTTAGCAATAGGCTGTAGTTGCTCTGGCTAGCGCATCCCACTTTCGCCTAATGGGGCATGCCTGTGCGAATGCATTGTGCTCGGTTTCCGAGAGCCTCGCTTGGCTACAATTGCAGCACTTTGCAGGAAGATTTATAGTGCGATCGGGGCACTCCCCAAACATATGCGGCCCGCCACAGTGGCTGCATTTTTCTGTGGTATCCTTACATAGCCGTCTGGTGTGTCCGTATCCCAGACACAGCGAACACTGTATTAGTGGGGACTGGTCCTCCACTCTTACTCGCTGCAGGTCTATATGTATGAGACCAGCAGTGGTCAGACGCTGCCATATGGTAGGAGATACCTGCATTATTATGTGGTTTGTGTGCGGGTTCCTTGCTTTTCTCCTATATTTCACTACAACTCTGTCGTCTTGTTCTTCTATGTTTTTCAGGAGTTGGCTGTTCTGTTTTTTCAGTGCCTGGACGATCTCCTCATCCGTGTGGACAGCCAAAACGTCCCTCACTATAATAAGTGGGTCTTTTTGTTTGGCTTCTTTGACCTGGAGGTTATTCGTCCTGACAGCTTCACTAACCCTACTTAGCTCCTCTTTGTTGTGACAACTTATTATGACCTTCTGGTCTCTCGCCTTCCGCAGCCTATCCACACGTATACCACTGTTTTTTGCGTCCACAGCACCCCTGATCTTCACCATAAGGTCGTTCCCGGTGTCCTCTTTGTCGTCCGATGTGACGATAATTGTATGCAGGGGTGCTGGTTGTGGTTTTGGCCGTTTGAGTGCCTCCACGTAGGTAGGCTGCGGTATGACTCGAGTGTCCAGATTCTGTTGTAGTTCAACGATCGAGTTCATAATTTGGGTAATTCCCGTCTTTAATGGGCCTTCCTCGTTTTCATCTTGTCGCGGGATTTGTTTAATTTCTGCAGTCAGAGTTAGGGTGTGGCTCTTTAGTTCTTCCATTGCCTCTGTGTGTTCTTTAATAGTTTTCATAAGCGCTTCCATCACCTCGCTATGCGCGGTTCCTGGTATTTGCTCTTTATCGGCCGTTTCTGACTGCTTCTTTCCTTCCCGATCTTCCGTTTGCTGCTCAGAGGTTTCTCTAGACTCTAGCCCATCCCGTATAATCTGGTACAGCCTTTCTAAGGCTTGTGAGACTCCAGCCTTGATCTCCGCTTTGATGTTTCTAGATTCACCTAGAAGCGTTTTGCCTTTGATCAGGCATGCCTTTGCCTCGGCAAGCTTATTAGGGTACTTATGCTTTGCGGGTGCTGGTACTGGAGGGGGGTCAGTTTTTCCGGACACTCTGCGTTTAATGGTGGGGTTTACAGCCTCTCCTGCTGTCCCGGACTCCCACTCGCCAATACTCCTCCGTACGTTAGGCTTGGGCTCGGAGGGGCCTGCCCTCTCCATGGCAACTTGTGGCTTCTGGTGATTTTCTGTATCGGCGCTCTTTTTTATTGGGGTTCGGTTTGCAGCATACATTATTCGTTAGTGTCAGGGGACTTGTCCGTTAAGAATAAAAGTATATATTTAACAGGGTAACGAAAAGCGCTAAGTCCTGTGGGGTCTGTCTAAAAAGTCAATGAAATAAAATAGAGTGTATAGAATTGTATAAAACAAAGAAGCTAAAATAAATATATGGGACAGTTACTAAAACAAGATATAAAAGACAGATAAATTAAAACTAAATAGGTATTTTGTGTATACCTCGTATGCGGTCGCTGAAAAATAGTGGTCGGTGAGGTGTAAATGATCTCTCCGACTGTCACTTAGGTACACTTAAGTTTAAGTGTTCCTTTGTCCTAATGTTTGACTGCCCGAGCCAACTTGTCTTAGGTCAAAAGGTGGTCAGAGAGGTGTAAAAAGTCTCTCTAACTGTCAATTTAATGTAATCGAGCCAAGTAATATTGGTCAAAATAAATTTAGAATTTTGATTTTTACCATCTAAATACAAAAATACAAAGAAATACAAAGAAATACAGTCCAAAAATACAGTGCTATACGACCCAATATGAATGGGTATAAGATACAGAACAATTTAAGAATTTTGGTTTTGCCACTTAAATACAAACAATACAAAAAATACCGTCCAGAATACAGTGATAGTAACCAATACAATTAGGTATAAAATAAAAGACAATCGAGTTAATTTTACATACTCCAATTTATCCGCCTTAGGTGCCACAACCTAGTGCCGCCGTTGAGGGGATGGAGGTGGGGGGTTAGGGGTCCAGTGGGTGGGGAGGGTTAGGATAGGTTTACCTATATGGCTTGCTGTCCCCTGGTGCCAAAAATCGAAGAAAAATTTTTTGAGGGGGTGAGGAAGGGGTAGGGGGGTAGTTGAGTGGTAATGGATTTGAGGAGGAGGTGTAGAATGATGCAAGGAAGGCGATTCTCAAAAAAAATTTTTTGTAGCCACTTGGCTACAAAATTGTAGCCACTTGTCTACAAAATCCTCTAAGGGGAAGGGGGGTGGGGGGGGTTATTGGTGCAGGGGGAGGGGGGAGGGTCGGATAAACTTTATGTAATAAAGTTTAGGGGGTGGGTAGATAGGGAGGGGGGTTCGGAATTTTGGTCAAAAATCGTCTAGGACGCACCGTTCCCGAGATATCCAGGATTTTTGGTTTTTCCAAAATTCCCGTTGGAATATCTCGAGAACCACGCCCCCTATCTTCTTGGCCAAAGTACCTAGGTATTTCTGGGACTTGACAGATTCTAAATATCAAAAAAAATTTTGAGGGGGTGAGGGGGTGGTGGGGGAGGGGGGAAAGGTAGGTTGCGGGGGGTCTAGAAATTGAGGGGAGGTAAAGCAATTCGGGGGGGGGGAAGTACTGTAAGAAGATGCACGTGACACAAATTTAAATTTAAGATTTAGGTTTAAATTTAAGATTTAAACTTAAATTCAAGATTTAAGTTTTGTAAAATATGAGTTATGATTTAAGCAACAGAAATAACTTAATACAGTCGTACAAAAGAAACAGAAACAAGCCGAAACAGAACTAAGTCAGTGGTAAGAGTATAAGTAAACTACACGAAGTTACAGTAACTAATGGAAGTTAACCATATTTCCGATAACAATTTGAAACACTACTTTTTTGTTTTTAGAGCTAGAGCTTCGCGGTTTTTTGAGACTTTGTGAGCTTTGGCTCAAACTGATTTCGCAGAAACTTCTAGCTCAAAAAGTCAAAAAGGGGGGGTGAAATTTTGAAAATTTAGAAAAAGTACAAATTTATTAGCGTTTTTACGATTTCTACCTTTTATCTAAGTGTATGTAGCTCGTAGACTACTTGACCTATATGGCTGAAATTTTGATATGTTGTATACTACGAATTTGTCAATGTAGGGGTGAAAACGTAGTGGGTGGGGGTGACTTAGTTCTCCCTCGGGAAGGGTTACAAATTGAATTTTAGTGATAATTCTTACAAAAAATTTTATATTTAGCAGTAGTACCTACGTTAGTATTTTCTCAGGATCCAGGATACTCTTGAGGCTTCTTGGGTAGGTGTTCCTGAACACCCTGCTGCCCAGGATTTTTGAATTTGGCTCAGGGGTTGCGAAGTCAGGACCAGTTTAGTCGGCGCCGAAAAAGTTGTTTACTTCGGTTTTAGTGGCTCCCGCCTGACCAAAGTTGGTGTAACTTCGCGCGCCGATGGTAGAATTTAATGTGCAGGGTGTCGTTGTAAAGAGGATGAAACAGGCTATCTATTTAGACCATAAAAGTAGGGGGTCACCGCTGAAGATCTAAAAATAATTGACCTGGAATATTGTCAACTATTTTTTGTTCCTGTTTTCCCGTGTAGCTCCCTCAGTTTTTCACTTTTTTCCAATTTGAAAGCTGGTCCGAGTTGCTCTTGGGGTCCTCTTTCCAAACCTTTGTGTAAATTGGTTCCAGCTCCAAGATTTCCAGGACCTCGTGTTTTTCGGTTTTTAGTTTTTAGCCAATTTCTCCCGATTTTGAAACCGGAAAAATCGGCAAGTCACGTCAAATTGTAGGTTTTTCCAAGACGCGTGTAATTGTGTCGAAAAAACACTACGTCACTGATCAAGTTTTAGCAGCGTACTCACTTTTAAGTTTTCCAACCTCTTAGGGTGTGGTCAAATTCCAGTTTTTGGCTTGCAAGTCACTTGTTTTTGGTCACACTCTTATGGATTTTGTTGCACTTTATAGAGGGCACAAAACTACACAATTCAACGTTTAGTTCACTGAAATCCGACAACTTTTACCCGGTTAAAAATTTTTAAATAAAATGAGGTTAAATATAGCGTGGCGTTCGCGACGGCGGATGGCTCGGAACTGGGTTAGGTTAGGTTAGGTTAGGTTAGGTTAGGTTAGGTTAGGTTAGGTTAGGTTCCCCCCCGGGGGCCGCCACCTTGTCGTGGTGGGGGGGCTTGCGTGTTCCGATGATCTCCAAGGCTATGCCGTACAGGGCTTCCCATAACGGACAGGCTTGGAAGGAGGGGCCAGACCAAGAGCGGCTCACAGTTGGGTCTCTCCGCTTAGTGCGGATGAGACCATGGGGTGGGGTCTCTCCACGTGTCCCTCTGACTTATCAGAAGGCACTGTGGATGAGACCAGGGTGGGAAAAACCCTTGAGGTTTACTCACCCAAACGCGAGGGCGACGGGCTGTCGGTCACGGCAGCATGGCCTAGGCCACCGTCGGCCAACTCGCTCCCTGACCCGTAGGCGTCAGGGGTGAGGGCTGCCACTTCGGTGGGGGCCGCGAGGAAGAAAACCTCTCTAAAAAATTACCCCAGTTCGGTGTCTCTCCACGTGCCCCTCTGCTCAGGCAGAGGGCACTGCGGATGAGACCACGTAGTGGGGTCTCTCCACGTGTCCCTCTGCTTTAGCAGAGAGCACGGTGGATGGGACCAGGGTGGGATAAACCCATGTGGTTTACCTACCCTAACGCGGGGGCGACGGGCTGTCGTTTACGGCAGCATGGCTTAGGCCACCGTCGGCCAACTCGCTCCCTGACCCGTAGGCGTCAGGGGTGAGGGCCGCCACTTCGGTGGGGGCCGCGAGGAAGAAAACCTCTATAAAAAATTACCCTAATCCCAAGTTGTCTCGGCGAGGGGATGAATGGTTGGGGGGTACCCAATCCCTAGGGGCCGGGGAGGTCACCCCGTTAAAAAAGGACAACAAAAAATATGGAAGGTTTGAAAAACAAGAAACTACCCCAGGAGGGTACCGGCATCTCCGATGCCGGAGAATCCCTCACCGGGCCTAGCCCGGTCTGCCCCTCGTATTCTGGGGGGGGCACAAACGTTCCAGCGAGCGACAGCTCGCATGCCGCGAGGCGGCTGACAGAGGAGACCCAGGAGACTGCGGAGGAGTCTGACTCCTCCGTGGTGACCCTGATGACGGTGTCGTCTGGGGACGACACGTCAGGACGCTTCTGGCGCAATGCGCGGAAGCGGTCCCTGAAAGGGGACGAGGCGGAGGCACCGGAGTTGGTCGAGAAAAAGAAAGCTCCCACTCCGGTGCCCGCAAGACGAGGGAGAGGGCGACCGCCCACTACCGGAGAGTACGTCGGCCTAGCTAAGGCGAAGCTGGCGTACCTCAAGGCGCAGCGGGAGGAAGAGAAGCTCCAGGCAGAGAGGGAGCTGGCCGAGATGGCCCGGGACGTCCGATCCCGATCTCCCTCTCGGTCGAGGTCGAGGTGTCTGTCCGACTCGTCGTCGCTCTCACGCGGCGAAGACGGACCCTCGACCTCCGAGCTTAAGAAAAAGGCGGAGGACAGCGTGCTCCTCATTCAGGCTGTTGCGACAAAATCGCGCAACCTGAAGGGCACGCTGCAGAGGGACCTCAAGGAGGCCTCTGCAAGCCTTATGGGGGTCGTAGCGGAGCTGGCACAGCGGTCCGCTACTGACGAGACGGCACGGCTCGAAAGGGCCAATGCTCGCCTGCAAAGCGAGGTCGCTGAACTCCGCAAGGAGATCGCGGAATTGCGGGCGAGCCTCGTCAGGCCTGCCGAGCCGAGCGCAGTCGATCGCGACGACTCGCTGAGGCGTTCTATCGTGGTGGAAGTGGGGACCATGATGGACGCCAAGCTCGAGGCGTTCGCGATGCGGCTCCCCCCCGAGCCACGCCTCCGGCCGCCTTTGGCCGCCGACAGGGCGAGGGCTAAGGCTGCGCCTCCAGCTCCCGAGCCGCCCCTCCGGCCGCCTTTGGCCGCCGACAGGGCGAGGGCTGAGGCTGCGCCTCCCGCTCCCACTCCCGCGGCCAGAAAGAAGTTGAAAGGGAAAGCGCCTCCCAAGGCGTACTCCGAGGTGGCAGCGCCGACGCCTGGCGCTCCGAAGCCCCCGACGACGGCCGTGTCCCAGCAGTGGACCGAGGCCGCCAAGCGGGGCAAGCGGGGCAAGCGGGGCAGAAAAAAGGGCAGCGCACCGGCGGACAAGCCCCCGCCCAAGAAGAACGCGGCGGCGAAGCTTCGCGCCCCGCGCTCGGCTGCGGTGGCTATCACCATCCAGCCGGGCGCCACGGTCGAGGGCAAGGAGCTGTCCTATAAGGATGTGCTCGACGGCGCGAAGCGGAGGATCGACCTGGAAGGCTTAGGCCTGAAGGGTCTCCGATTCCGCACCGCCGTGACGGGGGCCCGGATGCTAGAGATCCCCGGGGCTGACAGCGGCGAGAAGGCGGACCTGCTGGCGGGCAAACTGCGGGAGGTCCTTCCCGCGGACCTGGTCCGCGTCTCCAGACCCGTGAAGTGCGCAGACCTGCGCATCAGCGAGCTGGATGACGCGGTGTCCTCGGAGGAGGTGGCGGCCGCGGTGGCCCGCTACGGGGAATGCCCCCCCGAGCAGGTGAAGTGCGGGGAGATCCGCCGCTTCTCCGCCGACAGCCCCGGCACGGCGTGGGTGCGCTGCCCGGTTTCGGCCGCGAAAAAGGTCGCCTCCAGCGGGCGGCTACTGGTGGGGTGGGTGTCGGCCCGGGTCAGCCTCCTTGAGGCCAGACCCCTGCGGTGCTACCGGTGCCTCGATTCGGGGCACGTTCGGAGCAAATGCACCGCCGAGGTGGACCGCAGCGACGTCTGCTATCGCTGCGGTCAACCGGGCCACAAGGCGGCTGGCTGTTCCGCTGCCCCACGCTGCCCGCTGTGCGAGGCGAGGCAGAAGCCGGCGGACCATAGAGCGGGCAGCGGAGCATGTGCCGCTTCCGCCCCCGCCAAGTCCGCCGGCAAGAAAAAGAAGGGAAAGCCCGCCGGGAAAGGCCCAACAGCCCACCCCCGGCCGGCCCGCCCGTCCGCCGCTGACGTGGAGCGCGCCGAGAGGGTCGCAGACATGGTCGTAGATTAAGTATGGCCATGTCTCTCCTTCAGGCGAACCTCAACCACTCGGCCAGAGCTCAGGACCTTTTGTACCAGAGCCTGGCCGAGTGGTCGATCCAGGCGGCGGTGGTGGCGGAGCCTTACCTCGTCCCCGCCAGGGACAACTGGGTTGGTGACCGGGAGGACACGGTGGCGATCGTCGCGCAGACGGCCGCCGGCTCCCCGCCCTTCGACAAATCAGCGAAGGGCCATGGATGCGTCGCGGTCACCCTTATGGGCGTGACGATCGTCGGCGTGTACTTCTCGCCGAAACCGGAGCCTGGCCGCATTCGAGCAATTCCTGCTCGAGGTCGGTGCTCTGGTCGGCCAGAGTCACCCAATCCCAGTGCTGGTCGCCGGGGACTTCAACGCCAAGTCGACGGCTTGGGGTTCCCCGGTCACCGATGCGCGGGGCGAGGTACTGGAGGAGTGGGCTGCCACGTCGGGCTTAGTCCTTCTAAACCGGGGGTCGGTAGACACGTGCGTGCGGCACAACGGGGGTTCCATCGTGGACCTAACGTTCGCGACCCCGTGTCTTGCGCGCCGTGTCCGAAACTGGAGGGTGCTCGGGGGGGCGGAGACGCTCTCGGACCACCGGTATATCCGGTACGAGGTCGCCGCCAACCCTGGAGCTCCCCAGAGCCGCCCCCGCGTGGGGACGGACCGCGCTGGGCCCTCAAGACCATGGACGGTGACGTCATCATCGAGGCGTCCATCGTCCAGGCTTGGCTACCGGCGCCGGAGGGCCCGGCGGCCGACGTGGACGGGCGAGCGAGCGGTTGAGCGAGTCGATGGCGCAGGTGTGCGACGCCGGTATGTCGCGCGCCAGACCGCTCCGCCCCGCAGATGGGTGTACTGGTGGTCGGCGGACCTGCGCGGCTTCGCCAAGCGTGCGTAGCGGCCAGACGCCAGTACACCCATTACAGAAGGCGGCGAAGGCGGGTGGACGCCGAGGAAAGCCGCCTCTACGCCGCGTACAGGGAGAGATGCGTCTCTCTGCAGATCGCCATACGGGAGGCAAAGGCCGAGTCGTGGGGAGAGTGGTTGGAGACCCTGAATAGGGATCCCTGGGGCGCCCGTACAAGACGGTGCGTGGGCAGCTGCGCCCCTGGGCTCCTCCGCTGACCCAGAGTCTCCAACCAGAGGTGGTGGAGAACGTTGTCGCCACTCTCTTCCCAGAGAGGGCCGACTCGGCGCCGCCGCCCGTGGCGGCTGCATCGTCGGAGAGCTCGAGCGCCCCGGTGCCCGAGGTGACTCGGGCGGAGCTGGAGGCTGCGGTGGAGCGGCTCCGCGCCAAGAGCACAGCACCGGGCCCGACGGGGTACCCGGTAGGGTGTGGGCGCTAGCCCTGGAGGCCCTAGGGCCCAGGGTCGTCGAGCTCTTCGACTCCTGTATGCGGCGTGGCCGCTTTCCGAGGAAATGGAAGGTCGGCAGGCTCGTGCTGCTGCGCAAGGAGGGTCGCCCGGCGGACTCGCCGTCGGCATACCGACCCATAGTGTTGCTCGACGAGGTGAGCAAGCTCTTCGAGCGGATTATTTCCGCGCGCCTCGTCGGGCACCTAGAACGGGTCGGGCCGGGGCTGAGTGACCGGCAATTCGGTTTCCGCCGGGGCCGCTCGACGGTCGACGCCATCGCGCGTGTGAGGGACCTCTCGGAGGAGGCAGTGTCCCGGGGAGAGGTTGTTCTGGCGGTGTCCCTAGACATCGCCAACGCCTTCAACACCCTCCCCTGGGGCTGTGTTCGGGCGGCGCTGGGATATCACGGCGTGCCCGAATACCTGCGTCGTCTCCTCACCGACTACTTCTCCGAGAGGGGAAGTGGTGTACCCGACGCGCGACGGGTGGGGCCGCCGGGTCATGACGTGCGGTGTTCCACAGGGTTCGGTTCTTGGGCCGTTGCTGTGGAACATCGGCTACGACTGGGTGCTGCGGGGCGCTAATCTGCGGGGGGTCGACGTAACTTGTTACGCCGACGACACCCTCGTCACGTCCCGCGGCGCCACGTACCGGGAGGCGGCCCTATTGGCGACGGCCGGAGTGGCCCAAGTGGTGGCCCGAATCCGCCGGCTGGGGCTGGAGGTGGCGCTGGAGAAGTCGGAGGCTCTGTGCTTCCACGGAGCCCGACGCGCCCTCCCGCAGGATCCCGGCTGGTGGTCGGCGGCGTCTCCATCGCTGTCGAGTCGACGATGCGGTACCTGGGCGTCGTCCTCGACAGTCGGTGGAACTTCGGGAGCACTTCCGACGGTTGGTCCCCAGGTTGTTGCGCGCGGCCGGAGCATTGAGCTGGCTGCTGCCGAACCTGGGCGGACCGTCGGTCGCATGCCGGCGGCTGTACGCCGGGGTGGTGCGGTCGATGGCCCTCTACGGGGCCCCGATCTGGGCGGACACCCTGATCGCCCAGAATAGGACCCTCCTGCGCCAAGCGCAACGGTCATGGCGATCAGGGTGGTGAGAGGGTATCGCACCATCTCGTGCGAGGCGGCATGCGTCCTGGCCGGGACCCCACCGTGGGACCTGGACGCGGAGGTGCTCTCGGCAGCGTACTGGCGCCGCAGCGCAGCAGCACGAGCCGATGAGGTGGATCCAGAGCCGGAGGAGGCCGGGCGGCAGGGGCGACTCGACCGCCAGGTCCTCCTCCGGAAATGGAAGGAAAGGCTGGCGGAGCCGACCGCCGGCAGAAGAACGGTGGAGGCGATTCGGCCCGTCCTGGAAAGGTGGGTCGATCGCCGACACGGGGCCCTCACCTTCCGCGCTGTGCAGGTCCTGACGGGGCACGGTTGCTTCGGCAGGTACCTGTGCAGCGTGGCGGGTCGAGAGCCGACCAGCGTGTGCCACGCTTGTGGGTGTCCGGAGGACACAGCGGAGCACACGCTGGCGGAGTGCCCGGAGTGGGCGGAGCCGCGGGCGAGCCTCGCGGCGGTTATCGGGGACGACCTGTCGCTGCCGGGCGTCGTGAGAGCCATGGTCGGCAGCGACAGAGCGTGGAAGGCGGCGCTCCGGTTTTGTGAGTGCGTCATGGCGCAAAAGGAGGCGGCGGAGCGGGCGAGGGAGGACGACCCTCTTTCTAACCCGATCCGCCGAAAGAGAGTTGGGCGGAGGGCGCCTGGCGCACGAGCGCCGTCTTCCCCCATAACCGGGGTCTCCGGGCGGTGGAACCGGGGGGTACCATCGCCCAGTTGGAGGAGACCCCCGAGGCGGCTGGCGTGTCCCGTGTTCCGGCACGCCAGTTTGAATGGTGAGCGGCGCCAAAGATGAGTGCCCCACAAGTTGGGCCCGAGCCCGGGCAACCGTCGGCGGAGCAGCGGAAGTGTGCGAATGCGTCCCCGCAGCTCCGCCGGAAGACGGTGAGGAGGAACACCGCTGGTTTTTAGCCGGTAAGAGTCCGGCATAACCCGACAGCGCCCCCCCGCACCTGTCGGGTATCCATGAGGATTTTCCAGCGTCAACAAAAAAAAAAAAAAAAAAAAAAAAAAAAAAAAAGGTTAGGTTAGGTTAGGTTAGGTTAGGTTAGGTTAGGTTAGGTTAGGTTAGGTTAGGTTAGGTTAGGTTAGTTAGGTTAGGTTAGGTTAGGTTAGGTTAGGTTAGGTAGGTTAGGTTAGGTTAGGTTAGGTTAGGTTAGTTAGGTTAGGTTAGGTTAGGTTAGGTTAGGTTAGGTTAGGTTAGGTTAGGTTAGGTTAGGTTAGGTTAGGTTAGGTTAGGTTAGGTTAGTTAGGTTAGGTTAGGTTAGGTTAGGTTAGGTTAGGTTAGGTTAGGTTAGGTTAGGTTAGGTTAGGTTAGGTTAGGTTAGTTAGGTTAGGTTAGGTTAGGTTAGGTTAGGTTAGGTTAGGTTAGGTTAGGTTAGGTTAGGTTAGGTTAGGTTAGGTTAGGTTAGGTTAGGTTAGGTTAGGTTAGGTTAGGTTAGGTTTTTTTTTTTTTTTTTTTTTCCTGTCCGGGCGCTCTCAGGCCCGGCCCGCGAGCTATAATAAAAAGCATCCCCTGGCATAGCTCGCCAGAGACCTTGTTTACTTTATTATTTAAGCTTTGCATGGATTGTTACAATGGTTAACTTATTCTATTTACATTGATTCGTCTATATCTATTATTTTATTTCCTATTTATGTCTAACTAAGTAGTTACACCCTTCATTTTTCGCAACATCATCTCTTTACTTATTGCTACTAACAGTTACTTCTTGCTTTAGCCTTTATTTTTACTTATTTTATTAACTTATTCTGTTTCTTATGTCCTATTACATCTTTTGTTTCTTATTCTATTACATATCTGCTTATTTTTATCTACTGTTGTTATCTACTTATTTAAACAATCTTAATATTACTCTGTTTTCTCTCTTATTTACTTTATTTCAAGATACATTCATGTTTTAATTGTAGGCTATTTTTGTTTATTCTAATTTCTTATTCTACTTACTTATATTCTATTACAATCTGTCATCTCTTATTCTATTACATCTGCTTACTATTTATTATAATCCTATTTTGCTAAATTATTTTAACATGGTTTCTGTTTATGTTTATATGAAGTTTGTCGTAATTTTCTTCGTATATTTAGCGATTGTTTGTTGTATATTGTTGCTGTCCTTACTAGGTTAGTTATTTCTTGCTTTTGTCTATTTCCTATGTTTTATTAATTGTCCCTTATTTTATATTTCTATATAAGTGTATTATATATATAATAATATATTACCTTATATAATTTTCCTACTGTTGTTTTCTTTATTACTGTAATTTATTTGCTTTGTTTATTTTATTTACTTTATTTCTTTTCCTGATACTTCAGCTTATTATTAATTAATTATTTAAAGTATCTTTATAACTTTGTTATTTTACATGCATTAAATTTCCTAGCCTTTATAACTATTTCCTCAATATATTTAATGAATACGATCCTCTTTTCAGATTTCATAATTTCTGATATGTTTAGGGTGTTTATTTGCATATTAATTTTCATTTCCGTTTCTAATCTTCTTATTTCATGAACAGGACACTCTGTTATTAAGTGGAACACTGTTTGTTCCACTTCCGGGTCACAATTGCATGCGGGGGTATCTTTGTTTTTGAAGCGGTGCAAATACTGGGCGAATCCTCCATGTCCTGTTAATGCTTGTACTAGCGTGGGATTAAGTTTTAGATGTTTTATTATTGCGTATGCATTATCAGCACTTGGGAAAAATACTTTTGTGGTGGATGCTGTTTCGGATTTTTCGTATCTTTCATTCCACTCTTTCCTCGTTTCTTCCCTAATTGTCCGCTTAATGAAGGAGATCGGACAACGGAGATAATTAGATGCCGTTTTTATATGCAGTGCTGCGTCTTTTGCCAATTCGTCAGCACGCTCGTTGCCCTCGGTACCAACGTGTGCCTTGATCCAGAACAGTTTGAGTAATTTGTTCCGTTTTATAATCTCCACGATGTTATTCCTTACTTCGAATGCTAGGGGGTGTGATGAGTCAGAGTTTCGCAGTAGTTCCAGTGCAGACCTGGAGTCACTTAGGATGTTGATATGGGTGTCCGGTAATTTCAAGGCTAGATCTGTTGCTCTAAGCAGTGCAAACATCTCCGCCTGAAAGACTGTGCAAAATGGCTCCAGTTTGAACTTTTTCGCTATCTTCTCTGACCCATCCCGCCAATATGACAGTGCTGCACCTACTTTCCCGTCAATTTTACTTCCATCTGTGAAAATGAGGGAACCAGATATCTGATGGTCCAGAAGTGTCTGTGTTGACATGTCGTTTATGCATCCGAAGTCAATCTCTACTGCAGTTGCTGGGTGTGGAGTATTCAGGTAGCACACTCTTTCTTCTATCATTCTGCCTTTGAGAATCTCTTGCGGTTTTCCTCTCTTTGCCTCGTATAATTTGGCTGCTTCGCGAATTCGCATATCCAGCGGGAGGATTCCTGACAGAATAAGAGCTGCATTTAGTGATACTGTTCTGTACGATTTTATGATTTTCTGTACAAAGCCACGCTGTACCGAGTTCAACTGCTTCTGAATTGACAGCTTGTTTGTAGCCGGTGCCCATGCACTGGCCGCATACATAATAATAGGCTCTATGACTGCTATATACATTGTCCTGATTATCTCCGGATTGAGCCCCCATGAGATTTTTGCGGTCCGACATAATTGCTTGTATATATTGGTTGCTTTCTTACAGACTTCACTGGCGTGTTTTTGGAATGTAAGCTTTTTGTCTATAGTAAGTCCCAATATTTTAATTTCTTCTTTAAGTTCAATCTTCGTCTGCCCCATGTGGATGCGTGGTGCTTCAATTTTCATTTTATTGGTTATAACCATAGCTTGGGTTTTGTGTGCTGCAAATTTAAGTTTGTTCTTGTAACCCCACGCCTCCACCTGAGTAAGAGTTTCATCTCCTGCTTGCTCAATTTCCGGTATTGTCGGCCCGGAAAAAACCAGGACAATGTCGTCGGCAAATGCCTGGCAGTATATGCCACGTCTTTCCAAGTCATTCAGTAGGGGATCTAATAATAAATTCCAAAAAGTGGGGCCTCCAATTGAGCCCTGCACGCACCCCTTGGTTGTGGGTTTACTGCAGATTTCCCCGGCATATCCCACTGATACTTTCCGGTCTTTGAAGTAGCTTATAATCAGTTTCCTCAGGTTTTGAGGGCATTTCTTCTCCAGCAGTTGGTTTTTAATCGCTGGCCACCAAGCGTTGTCGAAAGCTCCCTCGATATCTAGTGATACCACGACACTAATGAGGTGTTTGCGTAAGTTCTCCCTAAGGTGTTGCACTAGGTCGTAGAGGGAGTCTTCCGTACATCGCTGTGGCATAAACCCATACTGTCTGGGATTTGACCTGGGCAACATATGCCACCTAACTCTTCTGATCATAAGCTTCTCCAGTATCTTCCCCATGACAGAGAGCAGCCCAATAGGGCGGTAGGATTTGGCTTGCGAGTAATCGTCTTTACCTGGTTTCCGAAGCACGATTACTGCAGCCTCCTTCCAGGGGACAGGGAAGTGTGACAGTTCGAAACACTTGTTAGTGATGGCCAGAAACAGTTCCATGTTTTCCTGGATTGCTACTTTGCAGATGTCCGGCGTGAATCCGTCGGGACCTGGAGCCTTCTTTACGTTGAAACTGTTTATGACCTTCACTAGTTCCGCCTTTGTGAATGGTGGATCTTGTGTTTCTCCTAGAGTGTCTTCTCCCATTGATTCTGCTTTTTGTCGCATTATCCTGTGTACATCTAGATCTTTCGTTGCCTCATCATCCGGGTAGAATGTAGAAGCAAGATGTTCTGCAGACTCTTGCGGGCTAAGCACTCTTCCTTCTGTTATGAGTGGCTGGTCTTCGTGCCTTTTACTGGTTTTGCGGATTATTCTGTACACCCTGTCCCACATGCTTTCTCTCTCCTGGGAGCCACAAAACTGCTTCCAGCTTGCCGTTTGTGCCTCTTTCATTGCTGTTTCGTACGTTTCTTTGGATTCCAGATACTCCTGTACAACGTAAGATCGACGACGGGGGGCTGCGCACGCTATCCTCTTCTTCTTAGTAACCATTTCTCTCTTTAAACTGGACAGCTCCTCGGACCACCAAGGTAAGTGTACTTTTGTGTTTTTCTTTAGTTTGGGTATTGTTTTATCACACGCATTCTTTATTATTTTTATATATTTATCTATTGCTTTTTCCAATGTATGTTGTTCCTCTATACTATTTATATATTGCGTTGTGAATGCTTCCTTCTCTAAATTATGTCTTATTTCGTTTTTGAAATCGTGCCATTTTGCTTTCTTTGTATTGTATACTCTAGTTGAATTTATTTTCCTTATTTCCGTTGGTTTTTCTAATTGTATGGTGAATATAATTGTATTGTGGTCCGAGCTTGTTATTCCTTTATCTACTCTCCAATTTTGAATGGTCCCTATCATATTGGCTTTGCATGCTGTGACGTCCACGTGACTTTGATACAGTGTCCCCCCCCTTATTGTATAGAAGGTTGGTGTTGTGCCTTCGTTCAGGATCTCCATTTCCATCTCCGCTAAAGCCCCAGCTAGAGCCTCCCCTCTATGATTTTCCCTGGTACTTCCCCACCAAGTGCTCCAGGCGTTTGTGTCTCCTCCGATTAGAATTTTCTTAGTATTCAACTTTTCGCAGATTACTTTGATTTTTTCAATATCATGTTCAATTGGTTGGTTCTCTTCAAGATAGATCGAGACCACACCAATTGTCCATGTATTTGTTTTGAGCGTGGCTGCTACTAGGTTTTCTGTTATAAGTAACGGATGTTCGTGTATTTCTATATCGGAGTCGAACACAACGACCGCAGCCTTGATAGGTTTTTCCCGGTTGAGAGAGCGCTGTATAACTCTTGTTCCAGGCTGTTGCTTTAGCGTCCCTTCACTTCCTATGTATGGTTCGGACACTATAGCAAAAGCCGTTTTCCGTCTATTAGCTTCGATTAGCAGTTCCTGCGTCGCTATTTTCTTACGTTGGAGATTGACCTGGATCACTTCGTACTCTTTAGTTGTAGTTTGTGAGTGTCCTGTATGTCCATGGTTCTTTGTCAGGCCCTTAGCAGTATGCTACCGTTGACCTTGCCAGTGAATCCCATTTCTTGCGTACTGGGCATTCTCTGTCAAACGCGTTGTGGTCTGTTTTACTGTTCTTAGCCACGCAGCAGTTCTTACATGTGGGCTTCTCGTTTACTAGCCACGCTTGGCACTCTGTTCTCATGTGTGGGCCACCGCAGTGAGCGCAGAGGTCCACATCCTCGGTGCATAGCTTGCGGCCATGACCAAAGCGGAGGCACCGCGAGCACTGGATTAGTGGAGATTGGTCGTATACTCTTACTCGCTGCAGATCTAGGTGAATTCGGCCCGCATCCGTAAGTCGTCGCCAAACTAATGGAGAGACTTGCATGACCACATGGTTCTCCAGGGGGTTCCTTGCTTTTCTCCTATACCGTACTGAGACACGGATTTCCTCTTCCGCTAGTCCTCCAAGTAGGTGTCTATTTTGATTTTTTATAGACTTGACGATATCTTCATCGGTGTTATATGCCATAACGTCCATTGCTATAATGAGTGGATCTTTATTTATAGCTTTGTCTATTTTGAAGCCGCTACTTGATGAACTGAGCTTTTCGGTCACCCGTGCCAGGTCCTCCTTGGTGTTACATCCTAGTATAACCTTTTGGTCCTTAGCTTTACGGAGCTTGTCTACCCTTATTCCCGAAGATCTGGCGTCCACTGTTGTTCGGATCTTGTTTATTATCTCCGTGCTTGTGTCTTTGGCGTCCTCCGATGATATAATTATTGAGTGCACTTCTGACCTATTGTTCTTTGGTGTCCTTATCTTACTAGTGTATGTGGCTTCGTTGGTTTGCAGGATATGTGGATTGTTCGTGTCTTGTTTCAGTTTGCTGTCTTTTAATTCTTCTGTCAATCTTTGAGTTTGCTCTTTGCAGTCCAAGACCACTTGTTTGTGTTCTGCTAATGTGTTCATGAGCTCTTTTATAAGATTGTCAGACGATGTCCCTGTTGGATCTAAGTTGGCTGTCTGTGTTTCTGATTCCTTTCTGTGCTTGTCCTCCCGTTCCGGTGTCTCAATTCCATGATCGGTCCTGATCTTTTCTAATTCTGTCATTAGTGTTTCCCTCTCTTCGTTCATGCTCAGCACAATTTCGTACATGGCAGCCAAGTTTTCCAGTACCTTCTCCTTAATAGACGTTTTTATATTCCCAGACAGCTCCATCTGTGTTTTGGCCTCTTGGTATAATTTATTTGCCTTTGCCGTTTGGTTGTTTAAAACACTTCCCGAAGCTGTCTGCGATGTAGATCCGCTGGAGTTGTTTTTCCTTTGTATATCCCCTGAGGGCGTAAGGGGCTGGTTTTTCCTTGCAGGAGCTGCTAAGACTCCCGCGGCAACAACAGTAAATTTATTCCTTCCGGACCCAGCGGTAGCATCCATTTTTGAAGATTTGGACATATTTAGATTTTAATTTATTAGATAATTTACTAGTTTGATAATCAATTTGTCAATAAATTTAATTGTCCTGCAATATATTTACGCGTTATACGACGTAGTTAAGGGTCAACTGAGCAAATGTTTTGTCAGGGGATTTGTCTGGTTTATTTCTAAAATAATAAATTGTCAAATTTAAAACTAAAATGATTATATAATGAATAAACTTTAGTTTTTAACTAAGGAAAGTGTGTAAAAAGGAGTTTTATGATGTGTATATATGGTGTTTGTATACAGTCTTATGTATACCGTGTAATGTATACAGTCTGGGAGGTCGGAGAGGTGTAAAGGGACTCTCTGACTGTCAGATTACTAAATCTGAAATAGATTTGGTCATAAACAAAGCAAGTTATAAGTTCCGAGCAATTTCCAGATATTCTAAATTTCGTCCAACTATAGAGCTGCAATATACTAACAAGTAGAAAATACAGCATACAGTATACAACAATACTTAGGCAATAACTTTTAAACAATCTAATTAGGCTACAGAAGTGGCCACAAATTTGGCTACAATTTTGGCTACAAGTGCGGCTACAACAGTGGCTACAAAATTGGCCACAATCTTGTCTACATAGAACGGTTTCCGCACGCCAGCTTTGTGCCGCCTCTGAGATTGCAGGGGGTCGGGGGGTGTGGTTTAGTACTCCAAGCAGTAGTAATTCCTTGGAGGGGTGGGGGGCGGGGGGTAGTGATTGTGGGGAGATGAAAAAGGGTGCCGGGAGAGGTGGTAACTAAGAACAAGATTTGTAGACAATTGTCTACAAAATATGTAGCCACTTGTCCACAAAATTTCGCTGAGGGGGAGGGGAATGGGGGGGGTTATTGGTCCGGGGGATGGGGGGAAGGTCGGGTAAACTTTAGGAATAAAGCTTATTTTAAAATAGTGAAAAATAAAAAGTTTTTGAGGGGGTGATGGGGGGAGGGGGGGGGTGTTTGAGGGTAAGGGGTTAATGGGAAGGTGTAAAATAATGCACAGAGGGGTACTAGCCAAAAAAAATTTTTGAAGCCAACTGGCTACAAAATTTGAAGCCAGTTGTCTACAAAAGGTACTGACGGGGAAGGGGGGTGGGGGGGGTTATTGGTCCAGGGGGTAGGGGGAGGGTCTAATAAACTTTATGAAGTAAAGTTTAGGGGGTGGGTAGATAGGGAGGGGGGTTCGGAATTTTGGTCAAAAATCGTCTAGGACGCACCGTTTCGAGATATCCGGGATTTTTGGATTTTCCAAAATTCTCGCCTGAATATCCCGAGAACCACGCCTCCTATCTTCTTGACCAAAATACCTAGAAATTTCTGGGACTTAGCAGATTCTAAATATCGAAAAAATTTTGAGGGGGTGAGGGGGTGGGGGGGTGTAAGGTGAGGGGGGGCAAGAATTTGAAGGGGACGGTGACAAGTGATGCGGGGAGGGGTGATAAGCGGTACTATAAGCGAGCGCAATCCTTACAAAGTTTATATAATTTTATATAATGTCTATATAAATTCTTATCTTTTATACACAGAAATAAGAATTACCAGAGTTGATCTTACAAGAAATACAAGAAATACAGAAACTAATTGGATTAATTGGATTAAATCGTTGACCTACTAAACTACACGTAGTTACAGTAACTATTACACTGACTACTCATTGACCCACTTATTTACGATGCACGTTTTGGAATGAACTTTTTTATTTGTGATGCTAGAATGATGCGGTTTTTTTAGAATTAATGAGCTTTTTTCAAAACTGGATATAGAAAAGGTTTTAACTTTCTACCTAAAAGGGGGGGGTGGGAATTTAATGTTTTCCAAATTTTCCCAAAGTGGGATTTTGTAGCAATTTATACAAACGGTTATATCTCCAAAAGTATTGAGTCAATTTTGATGGGATTTTTTTTAAAGATGTTAACAGGGTTCCAGTGCGTGCAAAGGAAAAAAGTGGGGGGGGCGGGGGTGACTAGGTACTGCTCTAATAAGGGTTGAAAATTTAATTATATGTTATTTTTACAAAAATCTAAATTATTTATAGCTACTGAAGTTTTTCTAAGGATCTCTCACTTACAGTTTCTATTTCTATTTGTTCCCGGTTTCTTCCTGGACCTCCCGCTGCTCAGTCCTCCAAGGTAGGGCTGCCGGGTTCCGAAGAAAACACCAGTTCATTCAGCTCCGGATTTGTAGGTTATTTGATTTCCCGGTGGTCCCGCTTCACAAATGCTGGTGTATCTCCGCCCTCCGTGGATAGAATTTTATGAGCAAGGTATCGATTTGTAGGGGATGAAATAGGCTCTTAGGTAAAATTATAAAAATGGCAGGTCACCGCTGCAAATCTGGAATTAATCCGCCTGGAATTCGAAAAATAGTTTTGGAATCCTTGTTTCCCTTGTAACTTCAACAGTTTTCCGCTTTTCCGGGTTCCAAAAGCTGATCTGGGTAGCCCTCGGGTTCTTCTTCCAGAAACTATACGAATCTTGATTCCAACTCCAGGATTTCCAGTACCTCGTGTTTCTGGAATTTCAGTTTTTGGTCGATTTTTCCCGTTTTTCGAACGGGAAAAAATCGGTGCGACCACTCAAAATGCAGGTCTTCTTGAGACGCGTCGAATGGTACCAGAAAAACACCAGGTCGCCGATCTTATTTCGGCAGCGCACGCAGTTTTGTGAAAATTAACCTCTCAAAGTTCGTCAAAGTTCTGTTTTTGGTCTAAAAAGTCACTTTTTTCTTTATGTACTAACTTGATCTTTTTCACACTATATGTAGAACACTGAGACGCACAATTTGACACCTTGAACACTGCAATCCAATCACTCTGACCCGGTTAAAAAATTTTAATAAACTAAGGATAAATAAAGCGTGGCGCTCGCGACGGCGGATGGCTCGGAACTGGGGGTTAGGTTAGGTTAGGTTAGGTTAGGTTAGGTTAGGTTAGGTTAGGTTAGGTTAGGTTAGGTTAGGTTAGGTTAGGTTAGGTTAGGTTAGGTTAGGTTAGGTTAGGTTAGGTTAGGTTAGGTTAGGTTAGGTTAGGTTAGGTTAGGTTAGGTTAGGTTAGGTTAGGTTAGGTTAGGTTAGGTTTTTTTTTTTTTTTTTTTTTTTTTTTTTAAATGAAACTACGTTTCCACAGACTGATCGTCCGTGCCTTTGTTTCTACATTGCATTTTAATTTGCTCATTACATTACTTAACTAGCTCCGCTTTATTCGCTGTCGCAGCCACCCGCTCGCAGACTTCGCGTACCCACGGGCAAGTAGCTGCGGCAGCGATTGTTTTACAATTTTGGTTTACTTACAAACTACAGGACCGCTTAAATCTATATTTTTTTTTATTTTTTTTTTTTTTTATTTTTTTTTTTTTTTTTTTTATTTTTTTTTTTTTTTATTTATTAATTATTTTTTTTTTGTTAATATTGTTAGTTTGGTGTTGTTATTATTTTTTTTTTTGTATGATTATTGTTATTATTATTATTATTTTTTTTTTTTTTATTTTTTTTTTTAGTTATTATTATTATTTTTTTTGTTTTTTTTTTTTTTTTTTTTATTATTATTATTATTATTATTATTATTTTTTTATTAGTCAATCTTATCTTGTTACATTTCTTACAACTAAGTACATTTTCCTTATAACTAAGTACACTTTATACTTTTCACTAAGTTGTTATGTTATTTTTATTATCTTATCTTGTTACATTTCTTACAACTAAGTACATTTTTCCTATGACTAAGTACACTTTACACTAAGTTATTATGTTATTTTTATTATCTTAACCTATTTTTTTAATTTTTTTTTTTTTTTTTTTTTTTTTTTTTTTTTAACAAAATACATGTCCTATTTTGTTCCCTTCGCGGAGGCCGCCAACGCCTTAAGGTGGTTGGCGTAATCAATCGCCTTTGGGTCCCTATTCCGAATTGCCATCGCGATGTTATAGTCCTCCAGTCTCTCGTCAGTGGCATTCATAGCCCTTTGGATGAACTGGGCTATGGCGTCGTTGCTGCTGTCTGCGTAGTATGTGCAGCTGATCGTGTGACGCGATATTGCCACGACGGCGTGGGGAACACTGTTGTGCAATTGCAGGTGCTGTGTTGACGTGCGCACGATCACTACCGTCTCGTACGTGAGTCCCTGCGCTTCATGTATGGTCAGGATCCTCGATTCATCTCCACTACCGAAACCCTCGCTCTTCAAACTCTCTTTCTCGGCTTGGGTGTGTACCAAGTAGAGAGTTTTCTCGAGGGTCTTTGGGATCGTTGAATCCGTGAACCGCTTCAGCTGCAGGGATCTCAAGCGCGGTGCAGCTGAGTAAATTCCGCTGTAGACTTCGCTCAGTGCGTACGCTACGTCCACTGGGTTCCTGTACGTGCACAACAGTTCTTGGCCTATTCCGACCGAACGACTTGGGCGATTGTAGAGCAGCTCGAAGAGGTTGTTGCGCTCTATAAATGGGAGTTGGTTAATATCTCCTATGAGCAACACATCCATCGCACCGGTGAGCTTTATTGCCATCACAATGGCTCCGAAATGGTTCATGAGGGCTTCATCGACGAGTAGTCGTTCGTATTTCCTCTTCGAACCATTCACGAGTACTGAGGCCATTGTGCGCACCCTTTTTTGGGTGTCTGATCCGGTACGGTGGGTGAGTCTCTCCTGGAGATCCCTCGCTGCCTCCGTTGTGTTGGTTATTATAAGATCTTTTCCCTCTCGAAAGTGATTCACAATCCAAGTGGATTTACCACAGCCCGGTACCCCATTGACCCATGATAATTTGGGTATTTCCCAGTTGTCTTCGGGTATGGTGTCCGCCATGGCCAGGATCCTGTCGTTTAACATTATCCTGGTGCATCGGGCAATCACAACAATGGGGTCATTTGGAGGGGTGCAGAATTTTTCTCGACCGATCCGCCTACTCTCCTCTTCGTCTTTGTCGACGAAGCCTCTGGTTGCGCAGTAGGCTGCCATATGACTTCCCTCTTCCTCTCCTACTATGATTTGGGAAGTGTTGTTGTCGTATATGGCAGCTTCTGATTTCTCGAGTCTCAGTTTCAGCAGTTTCCGGTCGTCTTGGAGGAAGGCCTGCAGGATGTCTTCACTGGTCCTCACATTGTCTTCCGTTGTCGCTGCTGTCATGGCCTTGAACTCGAGAAATGCGTTTATTAGGTGGTCAAGAGGGGTGCTTGCGTCCCGGAGATCAGGCGGCTTGACCAGCCCCTTTTCGGCTTTTGTTGTGGTAGCCTTTGGTTGTGAATCACTTCTAGGAGTGCTCTTGCTAGACTCCTGTTGTGTTGTCTGTTCCGGTTGCCTCTTTCTGCCTGGAAATTGCTGAGAGACGGCGTTTATCGTCTTCATTATCGCAGACAACATTCCCTTTTTCTCCTGTCCAGCTTGCTTCTGTCCGGCTGAGATGTTTTCAGCTGCTCTTCTTTGTTGCAGTCTTTCAGAGCCACTTTGTTCTTCTGGGTTTGCTATGGGGTGTCCCCATCTATCCACCGGGTCTTGAGCGGAAGTTGAGCACCTTTGGCGTGGTTTGAGGAAACTGAGGTTTTCGCCCCGGTCCTCATACACCACGACCTCGTGTTTTTCGGAGGCTTTCACGCTCCCTGCGTGATCTTCCGCTCGGCCCTTTGTATAACCCACCACCATAGCATCCAGGCTTATTATCCTTGGCACTTCTTCGCCTGGTTCTCCTAGTCTCAGTAGCACTGCGCACGCTTGGGCGAACTGGGTCTCATTGTCGCTCCCTTCGAAAAGTGCGATAGTTTTGTTTCTTGATCGCACTATTTTGCAGCGCTTGTTGGCCACCGAGATTTCGGATAGCGCGTTGTATGTGCTGCGCTTCATTGTTGCCCTGAAAGTGCTGCCATTCAGGAGAGCTGCTAGACCAGGTGAAATGGCCACTCTGCCTGAGCATTTTGTGTTGCAGAAGCTTATGCCGAACCTTTCTTCATTATTGTCCATAAAGAGTGCCACTCCCCGGATTCTCAATTTTGGTTCCCCTCGTTCGGCATTTTGAAGCAAGTTGCTAAATGCTGCCATGGTGTTATCGAGGGGTATTCTCGGTTGCGGGTTGTGGTCCTCATTTGGTCGCGGGATTTCTGCGTTGTTTGTTACTGTCTGCGATAATGTGGAGTTCCTTCTGGCAACTACCCGGAAGATGGAGTCCAGGTATTCTAGGAAGTATTTTCTTTTTTCCTCTGTTGCCAAAATGTCACTCAGGATTGGCTTCTCCAGCTTAACACCAACTTTGACCTCGGTCTCCATCCGGATCACCAGAAACCTGGGGCATTCCAAGATCACGTGCCAGACTGTTTCGCTAACGCTCGGGTCACATTCGCATCCGGGGCTGTCTTTCAACTTAAACCGGTGCAAATATTCTCCCATGCCACCGTGTCCTGTCAAGGCTTGCACCTGAATCTGTGTCAACCTTGTCTTCCTTATGATTGGGTAGGCTTGGCCCACATCCGGGAAGAAGGTCTTCGTGGTTGACCCAGTGGTTGAGGTGGTGTAGCGATCCTGCCATCTGAGGATCGTCTCCTCTCTGATCTTTCTTTTGACATAGGACAACGGAATTTCTGCGTAGTCTGGTGTTTCGGACGTGTTCTTGGCGGCCGTTTTTGCCAGTTCGTCTGCCCTTTCGTTTCCGGCGGTCCCGACGTGAGCTCTGATCCAGAACAGCCGAACATATTTACCGTCCCTCCTGAGTCCCCTGATATTGTCTTTTATTTCTTTGGCCAGGGGATGAGATGGTCTGGGGTTTTCGAGCAGTTCCAGCGAAGATCTTGAGTCGCTCATGATGTTTATCTCCTTCATGCCGCTCGAAACCGCTTGTTCCACAGCCTTGTGCAGGGCGTACAACTCGGCTTGGAACACTGTGCAGGAGGGATCCAGACTAAAGGTCGAAAAACTGGTTTCTTTCCCATCCTTCCACCATGTCAAGGCAGCACCAGTCTTACCTTCTATCTTGCTGCCGTCGGTATAGATCTGGTGTCCGACTATGTGATTGGTGGCTAGGGTTTCGGGATCTACGCTCTCTAGCACTTTATATTTGATGGTGGTGAGTGCAGAGGGGTGAGGTAGGTCTTCGTGCCTCACAGCGCGTTCCAGTTTTCTTCCTGGTGGTAGGTAGTCTGTTGAGATGTTCTTTTTTGCCTTATACAAGCTTGCTGCTTCTTGGATCCTGAGGTCTAAAGGAAGTAGCCCAGAAAGGACGAGTGCAGCGGTAAGTGACACAGTTCTGTATGCCTTGCAGGTCTTTTGAGCGAAGCCCCTTTGCAGCGCCTCCAACTGGTTTTTATTCATTTGGAGGTCTGTTGCCTGGGACCATACGCTGGAGGCATATGTCACTATCGGTTCTATTACCGCTACGTAGATGGTTCGTACTATCTCTGTGTTCAGGCCCCAAGTCACCTTCGCTGCGCACGCTAGTTGTTTGTATATGTCTGCTGCTTTCTTGCATGTTGCAGCCACGTGCGATTTGAAGGTGAGCTTGTTGTCTATTATGAGACCGAGGAGTTTCATCTCCTTGACCAGATGTAGTCTGGTGCCCGACATATAGAGCTTTGGGGGGTCGTACTTCAGTTTCTTTGTGATGATCAGCGCGTTGGTCTTTTGCGCTGCGAAACTGAGCTTGTTTCTTGACCCCCATCTGACTACATCTGTCAGCGCTTTGTTGGCTACGCTTTCTAAGGTCTCAATTTTGGCACTTGAGAACACTAGTACGATGTCGTCCGCGAACGCTTGGCAGTATACCTCTTTGCCGGTTAGGTGGTTGAGGAGTGGGTCCAGGATTATGTTCCAGAAAGTTGGTCCTCCAATGGATCCCTGAACACATCCTTTCGTCGTTTCTTTTTCATACGACGCCCCGGCATAATTGACTTTGACCTTGCGGTCTTTGAGGTACGAGCTGACCATTGCGTATAGGTTTCTTGGGCATTTCCTTTTTATTAATTGGTGTTTTAGAGCGGGCCACCACGCGTTGTCGAAGGCACCCTCTATGTCCAATGATACCATTAGTACGATCTTCTTGTTGTCCACTTCGGATCGTACATGTGCCATAAGGTCATAGAGGGCGTCCTCGGTTCCGCGCTGGGGCTGGAAGCCATATTGCGCTTTATTAAGAGTTGGAAGGATGTGCCACTGGATTCGGCCTACCATGAGTTTCTCTATGATTTTACCCATGACTGAGAGTAGGCCGATAGGTCGGTACGACTTTGGCTTGGTGTAGTCGTCCTTCCCCGGCTTGCGGAGGATGACAACATGGGCGGTTTTCCATTGCTTGGGGAAGTGCATTTGCTCTAAGCATTTATTCGCTATAGCCATAAACACTTCCCTGTCGCAGTTTATTGCCGCTGTGCATATGTCTGCGGTCAACCCATCGCTCCCTGGGGCCTTTTTGGGGTTTAGTGACTTCAGCACCAGCTCGAGTTCCGCTGATGTGAATTTTGGGTCGTCCGCTGACAGTTGCCCTGGTGTTCCTAGTTGTTCCTCCGTTAGCCTTCGGAGTTGCATGTGGTACTGGTCATCTTTTACTGTGGAGTCCTCTGGGTAGAACGTATTAGCGAGGAGTTCTGCTGATTCGTTAGGGGTCAGCGTTTGACCGCTGGCGTCCTGCAGCAGTAGGTCTTCTTTCCTCCTCGACGTTCTTCTTATGACCCTATAGATCCCGTCCCACATGCTCTCCCTCTCCTGTGTGGTGCAAAATTCCTTCCAGCTCTTAGTTTGCGCATCCTGTGCCATTTGCGTGTATGCTTCCTTTGCCTTCAAATACTCCTGAATTACCATCTCTCTGCGGTGGGGCGCAGCGTTCCTAATTCTGCGTTTCTTCCGATTGGTGTCTCTTAGGGCCTCTTCTAGGGTCTTTGACCACCAAGGCAGTCTTGCATTTCCCTTCCAAGGCCCTATCTTGGGTATCGCTACCTCGCACGCTTCCTGTATGGCCGATGTATATGCCGTGATCATGGTCTCTAGGTCGTCAGAAGATTTTCCTTCGTTGATGGTGTTTGGGGTGATGTTGTTGTCCCCTAGGAGTGTCTTGAAGTGTGATCGGAATTCGGACCATTTTGCCTTCTTCGTATTATATGTGCGCGTGGTTGCGACCCTCGTTGGTTTTAGTGTCGCATCCAGGCGCACCGCGAATGTTATGGCGTTGTGGTCCGAGGTTGTAATGTCTCCGTTCACCCTCCAGTCCTCCACTCTACCTAGGAGCGATTGACTGCAAGCCGTTACGTCCACTATACTGGTGAACAGTCTATCGCCCCTATAGGTTTCGAAGGTTGGTGTTCTCCCGGTGTTGAGGACCTCTAGCTCCATGTCATTGAGGAAGGTGCTGTAGGCAGTCCCTCTCGGATTTTCGTGGCTGCTTCCCCACCAGTAACTCCAGGCGTTTACGTCACCCGCCACAATCATATTCGGTGTTTTGAGCCCCTGGCATGCAGTTCGTGTGCGCGCCAGGTATGGTTCTATATCTTGGTCTCCCTCGAAGTAAACCGACACCATTCCTATCTTAAGCTGACCCGCTGTTATGAGGGCTGCCGCCTCAGTTTCGGTGACCAGCTGGGGATCGTGGATGATTTCCAGCTGTTCTCCGAATACGAGTATCGCTGCCTTCACTGGTTTTTGCCTGTTTTGGGAACACTGGATGACCTTTGTCCCCGGGTACTGTCCGACCGTACCCTCCTTCCCCACGTACGGTTCTTGGACGAGGGCGATGTGAGTGCCCCTCTTTTTTGCGGCTTGGACCAGTTCAGCTGTCGCCAGCTTAGATCTCTGCAGATTGGCTTGGATTATCCGCAGGCTTGGTCTGTCGTGATCGTTCGTGGGAGACCTTTGTCCCTGGGTGCCCTTAGCAGTATGTGATGCGAGACCGCGCTATTGCATCCCATTTTGCTCTCTCAGGACATTCATCGCTGAATGCCTGGTGAGCTCCTTCGCTCTTCCCGTTTGCCCGGTGACAGTTTATGCAGGCTGGTGCTCTCTGCTGTAGCCTGCTAGGGCATTTCTCCCACGCGTGGGTTTCCCCGCAGTAGCTGCATGCTTGGTCTTTTTCCTTGCATATGGCCCTTGTGTGGCCATAGCCCAAGCACCTGCTGCATTGTACCAGCGGGGATTGGTCCACGATTGGTCTTCTTTGGAGGCCGATATAGATGTTGCCGGCCTCCGTGAATTTCTTGTGAAGTATCGGGGAGAGCTCCAGAATAGGGTGGCATTCTAGCGGATTCCTCGCTTTTTTTCTATAGCGGACGCGGATGGTCATGTCCTTCTCACCGACGTCGCTCAGTATGTGTTTATTTTGAGCGATGAGGTGTTCCACGATTTCTTCGTCGGTGTGATAGGCCATGACGTCTTTTATCTTGGCTAAGGGGTTGTTCGTCCTAGCCACTTCGACTTTTAGATCTTTGTCCGCGGCCACTCTGCTGTGTACCAGAGACATATCCTCTTTGGTCCTGCAGCTCAATATTACCTTTTGATTTTTACCTTTTCTCACCCGATCCACTTTAGCTCCGGTTTTTTTTAAGTCCAGTGCTACCCTGATCGTTTCTATGACATTTTCCCCGGTCTTTTGAGGATCCGTCGACGACACGATCAGGGTGTGGCTTGGGCTGGGCTTAGGTGGTGGGGGCTTTGCGAGCGCCTTGGCATAGGTTGGCCTTGTTGTGTTTGTTGCTTTTGCGAGTTCTTTGATTGCCATCTCTGTTCCTATGCTGAGAGCTGGGGGTGGCGTTTTCTCCTTCAGCTCTCTCATTGTCCTCAGTTCTGAGGACATTATCTCAAGGCGCTCGGTAATTGGCTGCAGGTGCTCGTTTATGTCTTGTGGCGGGGTCGTTTTTGGGGTCTCTGTTATCCTTAGTTGCATGTCATCTAGTTTATTTTTGATTTCTTGTAGCTCCTTGGGGGGTTCGCTGAGGTCTTTCTGAGGGTTGGCTACGTGGTCCTCTATTATTTTATTTTTAGCCAAGAGGACATCAGAGCTGGCTTTGATTTTCTCAAGGTCCCTCCTGAGGACGTCTAATTGTGTCGAGATGGAGGTCACAGTCGTTCTTAATTTCTCGTGACTCTCCATTAGAGGCTCTAGGTCTTGGGGCCTCTTTTCCTCCAGATTTTTCTTCGCCACAACTAGGGTCTCCTTTAAAGCCAGCTCGATTCTTTGGGCCGTTAGTGTCAGGGCCTTTATTTGGCTATACGGCTCTTGGGTCTCGTAGCCTAACCAACTCCTTATGGCTCTCGTCTCCTCCAGGTTCCCGCCGATGTCGGTGCGGGCCTGCCTCATTTCCTCTGTCAGGGTTTTTACAGTTTCCGCCATCACTTTACTGTGAGCTCTTTCTATCCGGACGAGTTCATGGGCGTGGCGTGTTCTTTCTTTTTCGAGGTTGAAACGATGCCTCGACCTGGAGTCCGACAATGCCAGCACGGTCTCATACATTGTCTGCAGGCATTCAAGAGTTATGATCTTACACTCTCTTTTCATGTTGCCTGCAGCCTCTAGCGCATCCTTAGCCCTCTGGAGCTGCTCGTTGGCTAATTTGGTCGCGAGGTCCATCTCGACCCCCCTCCGTTTGTGGGTGGTTCTAATGATGCTCGGACGTCCTTGGTGTTGCGCCTCGGAGGCAATGGACGTATCCGAGAAATCATCATCCGAATCTATTGGGCGGGGGGGGAGGTCGGCCGTCTCCCACGACGCAACTCTGTCGAGAGCTGGGTTCTTGGAGCCTTCGGAGACTTCCGTCGGTGTTGTCGGTTGCGGCGGCAACTCGGTTGAGTCCTCGCTAACTGACGATCTGGCCGTCGACGCCTTCACGAGGACTTTCTCCCTAAGGGACCTTGGGGGTCTTACGGGGGCACGCTTTGTCGCCGCTGCCGACATTTGTGATGCGGCCTCCGAGGAGGATTTCACGTTCTTTGCTGATGCTGACATGTTAATTGTAAGTTAGTGAGATTAAGTTAGTTAAATCTATGTACTTATTCTATTTTAATTCTATTGTGATGTTTAGGTCCTGTATTGCGGCTTAGGTGTTCCTGCCGGAGTAAACCTCGGTTTCTTCCGTGATATATTCGTGCGTGGCGGGATAGCAAGATTCTGTCTGATGGTGATGGTAGAGAATCCTTTTCCGAGTATTTTGAGCCCAAACTCGGGTATGCTACCTCGTCTGGATCGAAAGTTAACACCCGGGGGGGTGAGGAGTAAAGAGGGGGGGGATTTTGGGGATTCCGCTGGAGCCAAAAGATGGGAAATCTCCTCCCGAGTTGTTTGAACCCAAACTCGGGTACCCTATCTCTTACGGTTCAGGAGATATGGCTCGCGGGGGTGAGGTAATTTTTTTTTTTCGGGGGGGGGGGGGGGGGGGGGGGGGTTTGTTTCGTGGGAGTGACTTTGGGGGGGTAAAAATTTTTGGGAAGGGGGGGGGGGTGGGGGTGGTGACAGGGGTGTGTTTAGGGGGTGTCGCAGGGGTGTCGCAGGGGTGCGGGGTGGGGGGGTGGTATTTAAGAGGGGTTCCTCTCTTGGGGTGCTAGGTGTATCACCGCTGATGACGTTTGCGGGGGTGGGGGGTATTGGGTGGAGGGGGAGGGTGGTTGGGGGTGAGGGTGGTGTGCTCCTTACTTGGTGGAGAGTCCTCGTCGAGCTGGTTTAGGGGAGCCCAAACACGCTGGGTGTAGGTCTTCCCTTCCCGGAGTTCCCTCGGGGGTCGTTGGTGGCTCTGGTGTGGCTGGTGTGCGGCGTCCGAGGTTGTAGGGGCGCAGTCTTGGGGCCGGGACCGGAGCGCGAGCAGAACGCGATGTATCTCGACCACGTGCGTGTTAGGTTATGTTCCGACCGCGTGGTTGTTAATGACCACGTGGTTTTCACAGTTTTCCGTACGCCGTATCTCCGAAAATAGTTGGAGTTTTTCAGAGATTTTGGCGTCGTTGAGTAGCTCTTAGCAGTTCCTAACACGACGTAGTGTCGGTTTTCCCCGATGTGTCTGGGTTACCTTGGAGATGCTGTTCAAAGTTGAGGGTCTGCTGCTCCGAAGTCCTCAGGAGGAGACGCTTGCGCACACGAATCCTGGCGAGTCACACACTTGCTTATCACTTGGAAGACACTTTTGCACTGTGGATGGAATATTGCCGATTTTATTGATTTTTAATCGCGGAGCTATTGTTGTTTGTATGAGCGCGAGGTGCTTACTAGGTTAGGTTAGGTTAGGTTAGGTTAGGTTAGGTTAGGTTAGGTTAGGTTGCTGCGCAAGGAGGGCCGCCCGGCGGACTCGCCGTCGGCATACCGGCCCATAGTGCTACTCGACGAGGTGAGCAAGCTCTTCGAGCGGATTATTTCCGCGCGCCTCGTCGGGCACCTAGAACGGGTCGGGCCAGGGCTGAGTGACCGGCAATTCGGTTTCCGCCGGGGCCGCTCGACGGTCGACGCCATCGCGCGTGTGAGGGACCTCTCGGAGGAGGCGGTGTCACGGGGAGAGGTCGTCTTGGCGGTGTCTCTAGACATCGCCAATGCCTTTAACACCCTCCCCTGGGGCTGTATCGAGGCGGCGCTGGGCTACCATCGCGTGCCCGACTACCTGCGTCGCCTCCTCACCGACTACTTCTCCGAGAGGGAAGTGGTGTACCCGACGCGCGACGGGTGGGGCCGCCGGGTCATGACGTGCGGTGTTCCACAGGGTTCGGTTCTTGGGCCGTTGCTGTGGAACATCGGCTACGACTGGGTGCTGCGGGGCGCTAATCTGCGGGGGGTCGACGTAACTTGTTACGCCGACGACACCCTCGTCACGTCCCGTGGCGCCACGTACCGGGAGGCGGCCCTATTGGCGACGGCCGGAGTGGCCCAAGTGGTGGCCCGAATCCGCCGGCTGGGGCTGGAGGTGGCGCTGGAAAAGTCGGAGGCTCTGTGTTTCCACGGAGCCCGACGCGCCCCTCCCGCAGGATCCCGGCTGGTGGTCGGCGGCGTTTCCATCGCTGTCGAGTCGACGATGCGGTACCTGGGCGTCGTCCTCGACAGTCGGTGGAACTTCCGGGAGCACTTCCGACGGTTAGTCCCCAGGTTGTTGCGCGCGGCCGGCGCATTGAGCTGGCTGCTGCCGAACCTGGGCGGACCGTCGGTCGCATGCCGGCGGCTGTACGCCGGGGTGGTGCGGTCGATGGCCCTCTACGGGGCCCCGATCTGGGCGGACACCCTGATCGCCCAGAACAGGACCCTCCTGCGCCAAGCGCAACGGGTCATGGCGATCAGGGTGGTGAGAGGTTATCGCACCATCTCGTGCGAGGCGGCATGCGTCCTGGCCGGGACCCCACCGTGGGACCTGGACGCGGAGGTGCTCTCGGCAGCGTACTGGCGCCGCAGCGCAGCAGCACGAGCCGACGAGGTGGATCCAGAGCCGGAGGAGGCCGGGCGGCAGGGGCGACTCGGCCGCCAGGTCCTCCTCCGGAAATGGAAGGAAAGGCTGGCGGAGCCGACCGCCGGCAGAAAAACGGTGGAGGCGATTCGGCCCGTCCTGGAAAGGTGGGTCGATCGCCGACACGGGGCCCTCACCTTCCGCGCTGTGCAGGTCCTGACGGGGCACGGTTGCTTCGGCAGGTACCTGTGCAGCGTGGCGGGTCGAGAGCCGACCAGCGTGTGCCACGCTTGTAGGTGTCCGGAGGACACAGCGGAGCACACGCTGGCGGAGTGCCCGGAGTGGGCGGAGCCGCGGGCGAGCCTCGCGGCGGTTATTGGGGACGACCTGTCGCTACCGGGCGTCGTGAGAGCCATGGTCGGCAGCGACAGAGCGTGGAAGGCGGCGCTCCGGTTTTGTGAGTGCGTCATGGCGCAAAAGGAGGCGGCGGAGCGGGTGAGGGAGGACGACCCTCTTTCTAACCCAATCCGCCGGAAGAGAGTTGGGCGGAGGCGCCTGGCGCACGAGCGCCGTCTTCCCCCATAACCGGGGTCTCCGGGCGGTGGAACCGGGGGGTACCATCGCCCAGTTGGAGGAGACCCCCGAGGCGGCTGGCGTGTCCCGTGTTCCGGCACGCCAGTTTGAATGGTGAGTGGCGCCAAAGATGAGCGCCCCACAAGTTGGGCCCGAGCCCGGGCAACCGTCGGCGGAGCAGCGGAAGTGTGCGAATGCGTCCCCGCAGCTCCGCCGGAAGACGGTGAGGAGGAACACCGCTGGTTTTTAGCCGGTAAGAGTCCGGCATAACCCGACAGCGCCCCCCCGCGCCTGTCGGGTATCCATGAGGATTTTCCAGCGTCAACAAAAAAAAAAAAAAAAAAAAAAGGTTAGGTTAGGTTAGGTTAGGTTAGGTTAGGTTAGGTTAGGTTAGGTTAGGTTAGGTTAGGTTAGGTTAGGTTAGGTTAGGTTAGGTTAGGTTAGGTTAGGTTAGGTTAGGTTAGGTTAGGTTAGGTTAGGTTAGGTTAGGTTAGGTTAGGTTAGGTTAGGTTAGGTTAGGTTAGGTTTTTTTTTTTTTTTTTTTTTTTTTTTTTCCTGTCCGGGCGCTCTCAGGCCCGGCCCGCGAGCTATAATAAAAAGCATCCCCTGGCATAGCTCGCCAGAGACCTTGTTTACTTTATTTATTAAAGCATTACATAATTTGTTACATGTTCAAAACTTATTCTAGTTACAGTTTTTTCTTATTTCTATTTGATTACGATCTATTTCTTAACACATCTTATTTATTACTTTTCTCTTGTACTACTTTATTCTTGTTTCAGTTTTACTTTATTACAACTATTTTAGTTCCTATAACATTGTCTTATTTATTTTTCTTATTTTGTATTACACCTCTTTTATTTTCTTATTCTATTACATATCTACTTTCTAGTTATCTTCTTTTAATCTATTTTCAAAAAGAAGAACCTTAATTTTTACAACATCTTATCATCTATTTTATTTCTATTTGCCTTATTCATTAGTTGTAATCTTTTATTACTTATTTTACATTCTATTCTTATTTTCTAATTATATTTTACTACATCTCATTTATTCTCTTACTTTACTACATATTTGCTTATTTTAATTCTGTTGCCAATTTGTTCTGATTTTGAGTTCTGTGTTGTAATGACTATTATTTGTATTATATCATAATTAATATAATGTGTTAGTGTATGTATGAGACTTATGTATTCTATGTATGTTTGTTTCCTAATTTATTATTGCAGGTTATATTTCTATTTTCGCTAGGTTAATTTACTTTCATTATTTTAATTATTTTCACTTTTCTATTATTATTTATCCCTTATTTTGTTTTGTCTATATAAGTGTAGTATATATAATTATATATTACCTTATATAAATTTCCTACTATCGGTTTTTTGTTACTAATATTTTCTTTACTTTATATTTTCTTTTCTTGGATACTATCTGCCATTTTTATTAATGTTTGAACGTATCCTTATAACTTTATAATTTTGCTTTCATTGCTTTTCCTAGCTTTGATTACTATTTCCTCTACATATTTAAGAAATGTATTTCTTTTTTCCGACTTCATTATTTCCGTTATATTTGAGGTGTTTATCTTCATTTTGATTTTAATTTCTGTTTCTGCTCTTTTTGCTTCGTGTACAGGACACTCCGATATTAGATGGAACACTGTTTGTTCCACTTCCGGGTCACAAATGCATGCTGGGCTGTCCTTACATTTGAACCGATGCAGATAATGAGCGAAGCCTCCGTGCCCTGTCAGTGCTTGTACCAGTGAGGGATTTAAATTTAGATTTTTTATTATTTTGTATGCATCTTCTGCACTGGGAAGGAAAACTTTTGTGTTGGATGCTGTTCCACTTTGTATGTATCTTTCGTTCCACTCTTTCTTTGTCTCTTCCCTAATTGTCCTTTTTATAAAGGAGATTGGACAATTCGCGTAATTTGGTGCAGTTTTCATGCGCAGTGCCGCTTCTTTGGCTAATTCATCAGCCCTCTCGTTCCCTTCGATGCCCACGTGAGCTTTGACCCAGAACAGTTTGATCTGTTTTCCTTGTTTTTTAAGCTCCACGATGTTTTTACTCACCTGATATGCTAATGGGTGAAATGAGTCGGAGTTCCGCATTAGTTCTAATACCGACCTAGAGTCACTCAAGATATTAATTTGTTTGTCCGTTAATTTCAAGGCGAGATCTGTTGCCCGAAGCAGTGCAAACATCTCCGCCTGGAAAACTGTGCAGAATGACTCTAGTCTGAACTTTTTCGCTACCCTCTCCGACCCATCTCGCCAGTAAGAAAGTGCCGCTCCCACTTTCCCTTCAATTTTACTACCATCAGTAAAGATAAGGGAGCCCGATATTTGATGTTCCTGAAGCGTCTGTGCCTGCATGTCTTCTAGGCATTCAAAATCGGTCTCCACTGCGGTTGCTGGGTGTGGAGCTTTCAGATAGCACACTCTTTCTTCTACCATTCTGCCTTGGAGAATCTCTTGCGGCTTTCCTCGCTTTGCTTCATAGAGTTTAGCTGCTTCTCGGATTCGCATATCTAGTGGGAGAATTCCAGACAGAATTAGAGCTGCGTTTAATGAAACCGTTCTGTATGATTTGAGTATTTTTTGTGCGAAGCCACGTTGCACCGAATTGAGCTGATTCTGGATAGACAGCTTATTTGTAGCCGGTGCCCATGCACTGGCTGCATACATAATAATCGGCTCTATGACTGCCACGTACATCGTCCTGATTATCTCCGGGTTGAGCCCCCATGAGATTTTTGCAGTTCTACACAGCTGTTTATAAATATTGGTCGCTTTTTTACAGACTTCGCTCACGTGTTTTTGGAACGTGAGCTTTTTGTCAATCACGAGTCCCAATATTTTGATCTCATCTTTGAGTTCGATCCTTGTATCCCCCATGTGGATACGCGGTGTCTCAAATTTAATTTTGTTCGTGACAACCATAGCGTTGGTTTTATGCGCTGCGAATTGGAGTTTATTTCTGAGACCCCACGCCTCCACATGGGTGAGAGTTAAATCTCCTGCTTTCTCAATGTCCGGTATGGACGACCCGGAGAAAACCAGGACGACATCGTCGGCAAAAGCCTGGCAGTATATGCCTCGTTTCTCCAAATCATCTAGTAAGGGATCCAGCAGCAAGTTCCAAAAAGTAGGACCACCAATTGAGCCCTGAACACATCCTTTTGTTGTTACTTTGCTGCTGGTTTCCCCGGCATATCCCACTGATACTCTCCGATCTGTGAAGTAACTTATGATCAGTTTCCTCAGATTTTGCGGGCATTTCTTCTCCATCAGTTGGTTCTTGATTGCTGGCCACCAAGCGTTGTCGAAGGCTCCCTCGATATCAAGAGATATCACGACACTAATAAGGTGTTTACGCAGATTTTCCCTAAGGTGTTGCATTAGGTCGTAGAGGGAGTCCTCCGTACATCGCTGTGGCATGAAACCATACTGTCTAGGATTCGACCTAGGCAACATGTGCCATCTGAGTCTACTGATCATAAGTTTCTCCAGTATCTTTCCCATGACTGGGAGCAGGCCTATCGGTCGGTAGGATTTGGCTTTTGAGTAATCGTCTTTGGCTGGTTTCCGAAGCACGATTACTGCTGCCTCCTTCCAGGGGGTTGGGAAATGGGACAGCTCGAAACACTTGTTTGTGATGGCCAGAAACAACTCTAAGTTTTCCCGGATTGCTACCTGACAAATGTCGGCCGTAAATCCGTCGGGACCTGGTGCTTTTTTAACATTAAAGCTATTTATGGCCCTCAGCAGCTCTATTTTAGTGAAGGGTGGGTCTTGTACGTCGTCTAAAGTCGCTTCCCCCATCATTTCTGCTTTCTGTCTCATTTCTTTGTGCACATCTTGGTCTTGTGTTGCCTCGTCATCCGGATAGAATGTCGAGGCAAGATGTTCAGCAGATTCTTGGGGACTTAGTACTTTTCCCTCCTTTATAAGCGGCTGGTCTTCTTGCCTTTTGCTAGTGTTCCGGATAATTCGGTATATTCTGTCCCACATACTTTCCCGTTCCTGGGATCCGCAAAACTGCTTCCAGCTCGCAGTTTGTGCCTCTGTCATGGCAAGTTCGTACGTTTGTTTCGATTCTAAGTACTCTTGGACAACATAAGGTCGTCGTCGTGGAGCTGCGCACGCTATTCTTCTTTTCTTGGTCACCATTTCTTTCTTCAGTTTGGATAACTCTTCGGACCACCAAGGTAAGTGTATTTTTGTATTTCTCCTTAATTTTGGTATAGTCTTATCACATGCGTTTTTAACTATTTTTAAGAATGTGTCTACTGCTTTTTCCAGTGTATGTTTTTCTTCTATGTTATTTATGTATTGAGTATTATATGCTTCTTTTTCTAAGTTGTGAGCTATGTCATTTTTAAAATCCTGCCATTTGGCCTTTTTAGTGTTGTATATTCGGGTTGTATTTATTTTTCTTGTTCCTGTTGGTCTTTCTAGTTTTATTGAAAATATGATCGCATTGTGGTCCGAACTAGTTATTCCCTTATCCACTCTCCAGTTTGTTATTGTACCTAACAAACCAATTTTACACGCTGTGACGTCCACATGGCTTTGGTATAGTGTCCCCCCCCTTATCGTATAGAAGGTTGGTGTTGTACCTTCATTTAGGATTTCCATTTCCATTTCCGCTAAGGCACCGGCTAAAGCTTCTCCTCTATGGTTTTCCCTGGTACTTCCCCACCAAGTGCTCCATGCATTTGTGTCTCCTCCGATTAAAATTTTGTTCGTGTCTAACTTTTCACAGATTTCTTTAATTTTGTCAATATCATGTTCAATTGGTTGGTTTTCCTCAAGGTAAATTGAGACCACTCCAATTGTCCATGTATTTGTTTTAAGCGTGGCTGCTACTAAGTTTTCCGTAGTTAATAGTGGATGTTCGCAAATTTCTATATCGGAGTCGAACACAATGATCGCAGCTTTGATAGGTTTTTCCCGATTTAGGGAGCGTTGTACCACTCTTGTTCCCGGTTGTTGCCTTAGCATCCCTTCGTTCCCGATGTATGGTTCGGACACTATAGCAAAGGCAGTTTTCCGCTTTTCAGCTTCAATAAGCAGCTCTTGCGTAGCTAGTTTCTTCCTCTGAAGATTGACTTGAATCACTTCGTACTCCTTTGTGTTTTGTGGGTGTCCTGTATGTCCGTGATTCTTAGTCAGGCCTTTAGCAATATGCTACAGTTGACCTCGCCAGAGAATCCCATCTTTTTCGAACTGGGCATTCTTTGTCGAACGCATTGTGGTCCGTTTTGTCATTTTTAGCCAGACAACAGTTTTTACAGGTAGGCTTTTCGTTCACCAACCAGGCTTGGCACTCAGTCCTCATGTGTGGGCCGCCACAGTGAGCGCATAAGTCCACTTCCTCAGTGCATAGTTTGCGGCCGTGACCGAATCGGAGGCACCGCGAACATTGTATGAGTGGAGATTGGTCGTATATTCGCACTCTCTGTAAGTCTATATGTGCTCTGCCCGCATCTGTGAGTCGACGCCATACCGGTGGAGAGACTTGTATTACCACGTGGTTTTCTAGGGGGTTTCTCGCTTTCCTTCTATACCGTACCGAGACACGGATGTCCTCTTCCGCTATCCCTCCAAGTAGGTGCTTATTCTGGTTTTTGATAGACTTGACAATATCCTCGTCGGTGTTATATGCCATTACATCCATCGCTATTATCAATGGGTCTTTGTTTACGGCTTTGTCTATTTTGAAGCCGCTACTTGGTGAGCTAAGCTTTTCGGTCACTCGTGCCAGGTCTTCCTTGGTGTTGCACCCTAAAATAACCTTTTGGTCTTTTGCTTTGCGGAGTTTATCCACTCTTATTCCCGATGATTTGGCATCGACTGTGTTCCGGATCTTGTTAATTATTTCTGTGCTTGTATCTTTGGCTTCCTCCGATGATATTATTATTGAATGCACTTCCGACCGGTTGTTTTTTGTTTGCCTTACCCTGCTGGTATATGTGGCATCTTCAGTTTGCAGGATGTTTGGATTGTTCATACCTTGTTGTAATTTATTATTTTTTAACTCTTCCGTCAACCTTTGTGTTTGCTCTTTGCAGTCCAAAACAATTTGCTTGTGTTCTGCAAGTGTATCCATGAGCTCTTTGACAAGATTGTCAGGCGGTGTTCCTGTCAGTTCCGAGATGGCTCGCTGCGTTCCCAGTTCCTCTCTGTGCTTGTCTTCCCGTTCCAGTGTCTCTATAGCGTGATTAGCTCTGGCCTTTTCTAATTCTGTTATTAACACATGCCTCTCTTCATTCATATTCAGCACAATTTCGTACATGCTAGCCAAATTCTCAAGAACTTTCTCTTTTATGGATGTTTTAATGTTCCCAGACATCTCCATCTGCGCCTTTGCCTCTTGAAACAATTTATTAGCCTTAGCTGTTAAGTTGTTTGAGATGCTTTCCGAAGCTGTCTGCGATGTGGATCCGCTTGAGCCGCCTTTCTTTGGTATTTCCCCTGATGGTGTTAGGGACAGGTTTTTCCTTACAGGTGCTGCCAGGACTCCGGCTGCGGAGGTAACCATAAATTTGCTCCTTCCAGCTCCAGCGGAAACATCCATTTTTGATGGTTTGGACATTGTCAATTTAATAACTTTATATGTATGGTAACAATTAGTAAACGGATATTAAGTTTTCCTGCACTTATGTAGGCGTACTATTTGATTTTAACTTTAAGTCAACTGAGCAAAGTTCCAGGGGATTTGTCCAATATATTAAGTTTGTCAATAATATATTATTTTATAAGGTTATTAGAGTACTAAGTATGTAAGAGTGTAAATAAAAAGAGTTTATTTAGTGTACACTAAATTTGTGTATCCCGTCTAATGTATACAAATGGTGTATACTGTCTATATGGCCAGAGAGGTGTAGAGGGTCTCTCTAGCTGTCAGGTCTACTAATAAAATTTAAGTGAAAACTTGGTCACAAAAGATAAGATAAATAGTTCCAAGCAGTTCAGATCTCAATTTACAGAATACAGCAAAGGGAGTCCCAGTTATAACTAATTATTGGTATGAAATATACAGGTGCCAGCACATACAATTAGTTAATTTTCACTGTCTTGTGCCAGTCAATTATAACTGTTCAACAAGTTTAGAGTTTTGATTTTCGCACTTAAGTGCAAAAAGAAAAGAAAATATACAAAATACAGTCAATAAGTTCAAAGAATTACATATAAAACAATATGAAGAAGTCCAAAAAACAATTCAATAATGTCAATAAATCCAATTTTGCCGCCTTCGTTACACCAGTCTAGTGCCGCCTTTAAGGGATGGGAATGATTTCAGGAAGGTTTAACTGTAGCCGGATATCAATACGGAAAAATGAGGGAAAATAAAAATTTTTTGGGGGGGTGATGTGGGAGGGGGGGTGTTGTGGGGGTAGGGGGTTGATGGGGAGGTGGAAAATGATGCCGGGAGGGGTAATAGCCAAAAAAATTTTTGAAGCCGACTGGCTACAAAAATTGAAGCCAGTTGGCTACAATAGGTACTGACGGGGAAGGGGGGTGGGGGGGGTTTTGGTCCAGGGGGAGGGGGGAGGGTCGGATAAACTTTATAACATAAAGTTTAGGGGGTGGGTAGATAGGGAGGGGGGTTCGATTTTTTGGTCCAAAATCGTCTAGGACGCACCGTTCCCGAGATATCCGGGATTCCTGGTTTTTCCAAACTTCCTGTTAGGATATCTCGAGAACCACGCCCCCTATCTTCTCGACCAAAGAACCTGGGTACTTCTGGGGCTTGGGAGATTCCAAATATCAGAAAAAAAAATTTGAGGGGGTGAGGGGGTGGGGGGGGGAAGGTAGGGGAGCAGGGAGTTTGAGGGGAAGGGTGACCAGTGATGGAAGGGGGGCGGGTACACGATACAACCAGTGAGCACAAGCACAAGCACAAGCACAATAATATTTTATATAATTTTTATACAGTATTTGAAGTTTTATTATATAAATTGTAAAAATTGTAAATGCGTAAACGGATTCTATGGCTAAATTACAGAGAAATAAGAGTTATCAGAAATACACAAGCTAAAACAGAAATAACGATGAGTATGGCACACTGACCTACATATAAGATGGGTTGACCTAGTTACCCACTTACTCCGATGCACGTTTGAAAACGAACTTTTTTGTTTTAAGAGCTAGAAAGATGCGGTTTTTTTGAGATTTTAGAGCTAATGGCAAAACAAAATGTGGATGAAAGTCTAGCTTTCTACCTGGAGAGGGGGGGTGGGAATTTTGATTTTTTTTGAAAATTTTTCAAGACCGATTTCTGAATAATTTTAAAAATGTTCTAGCTTCTAAATTAATGGGCCGATTTTAATGAAATTTTTTGAAATATGTCAAGTAATAATCAATGCGTGCAAAGGGTAAAAAATAAGGGTTGAGGGTGGCCAATTACTCCCCCGGGAGGGGTTACAAGTTTAACGGGTACTAAAATTTAATATAATTTAGGCTAATACAAATGTTCTATGCTTGCCTCACTCACTGTTCTTCTTGAGGGTTGTCGGGTGGTTCCTCGTGAACACCCTGCTGCCCAGGGTTCCTGGTTTCGGCTCAGGGGTTGCGAAACTAACACCAAAATACCAGGCGCCGAAAAAGTAGAATTTTCCGTTTCCGGTGTTCCTCGCCCCACTAATTTTGATGTAGCTTCGCGCGCCGTAGATGGATTTTTCTGAACAGGGTGTCGTTTTGTAGGGGAAGAAACAGGCTATCTATTGCAATAATAATATATATATGTCACCGCTTTAGATTTTCCGCAAACTGACCTGGAATTTTGTGGACTTTTTTGTTTTCCTGTTTTCCTCTCAGGTTCCCTCAGTTTTCCACTTTTTCAAATTCTGTAAGCTGATCTGGGTTACGGTGGAGGTCTGCTTTCAGGATCCTTTTGAATTTTTGTTCCAGGACCAGTATTTCCGGGACCGCGTGTTCCTGACTTTTTAGTTTTTGGTCGATTTCTTCCTGATTTTGAACCCGAAAAAATCGGGACGTTATACCAAATTGTAGGTCTCAACGAGACGCGTCTAGTGGTGTCAAAAAATCTATGGGTCACCGCTTTAGATTTCGCAGCGTTCACTGTTTTATAAAATTTTTGTCAACTTAACCTTGTTTTCTCGCGTGGTTTTTGGGTTTTTATGCGGTTTTCTTCCTCCGTGTTATAGGTTCTTCGAAGTTTATTCTCCCAGTGGGTTAGGGGAATAAAAACACACACTTGAACACCAAATTCACTGCAATCCAGGCACTTTTACCACCGGTATTAAATTTAATAAAAACAAGGATAATTAAAACGTGGCGTTCGCGACGGCGGATGGCTCGGAACTGGGTTAGGTTAGGTTAGGTTAGGTTAGGTTAGGTTAGGTTAGGTTAGGTTAGGTTCCCCCCCGGGGGCCGCCACCTTGTCGTGGTGGGGGGGCTTGCGTGTCCCGATGATCTCCAAGGCTATACCGTACAGGGTTTCCCATAACGGACAGGCTTGGAGGGAGGGGCCAGACCAAGAGCGGCTCACAGTTGGGTTTCTCCGCGTAGTGCGGATGAGACCATGGGGTGGGGTCTCTCCACGTGTCCCTCTGACTTATCAGAAGGCACTGTGGATGAGACCAGGGTGGGAAAAACCCTTGAGGTTTACTCACCCAAACGCGGGGGCGACGGGCTGTCGGTCACGGCAGCATGGCCTAGGCCACCGTCGGCCAACTCGCTCCCTGACCCGTAGGCGTCAGGGGTGAGGGCTGCCACTTCGGTGGGGGCCGCGAGGAAGAAAACCTCTCTAAAAAATTACCACAAGTCGGTGTCTCTCCACGTGCTCCTCTGCTCAGGCAGAGGGCACTGCGGATGAGACCACGTGGTGGGGTCTCTCCACGTATCCCTCTGCTCAAGCAGAGGATAATGCGGATGAGACCATGTGGTGAGGTCTCTCCACGTGTCCCTCTGCTTTAGCAGAGGGCACGGTGGATGGGACCAGGGTGGGATAAACCCATGTGGTTTACCTACCCAAACGCGGGGGCGACGGGCTGTCGGTCACGGCAGCATGGCTTAGGCCACCGTCGGCCAACTCGCTCCCTGACCCGTAGGCGTCAGGGGTGAGGGCCGCCACTTCGGTGGGGGCCGCGAGGAAGAAAACCTCTATAAAAAATTACCCTAATCCCAAGTTGTCTCGGCGAGGGGATGAATGGTTGGGGGGTACCCAATCCCTAGGGGCCGGGGAGCTCACCCCGTTAAAAAAAGGCAAAAACAAATATGGAAGGTTTGAAAAACATAAAACTACCCCAGGAGGGTACCGGCATCTCCGATGCCGGAGAATCCCTCACCGGGCCTAGCCCGGTCTGCCCCTCGTATTCTGGGGGGGGCACAAACGTTCCTGCGAGCGACAGCTCGCATGCCGCGAGGCGGCCGACAGAGGAGACCCAGGAGATCGCGGAGGAGGAGTCTGACTCCTCGGTGGCGACCATGGTGTCGGTGTCGTCCGGAGACGACACGGCGGGACGCTTCTGGCGCAATGCGCGGAAGCGGTCCCTGAAAGGGGACGAGGTCGAGGCATCGGAGATGGTCGAGATTTCAAAAAAGAAAGCTCCCACTCCGGTGCCCGCAAGACGAGGGAGAGGGCGACCGCCCACTACAGGAGAGTACGTCGGCCTAGCTAAGGCGAAGCTGGCGTACCTCAAGGCGCAGCGGGAGGAAGAGAAGTTCCAGGCAGAGAGGGAGCTGGCCGAGATGGCCCGAGACGTCCGATCTCGATCTCCCTCTCGGTCGAGGTGTCTGTCCGACTCGTCGTCGCAGTCGCGCGGCGAAGACGGACCCTCGACACTGGAGCTTCGCAAAAAGGCGGAGGACAGCGTGCTCCTTATCCAGGCGGTTGCGACAAAATCGCGCAACCTTAAGGGCACGCTGCAGAGGGACCTCAAGGAGGCCTCTGCGAGCTTGTTGGGGGTCGTAGCGGAGCTGGCAGAGCGGTCCGCTACGGACGAGACGGCTCGGCTCGAAAGGGCCAATGCTCGCCTGCAAAGCGAGGTCGCCGAACTCCGCAAGGAGATCGCGGAATTGCGGGCGAGCCTCGTCAGGCCTGCCGAGCCGAGCGGAGTCGATCGCGACGACTCGCTGAGGCGTTCTATCGTGGTGGAAGTGGGGACCATGATGGACGCAAAGCTCGAGGCGCTCGCGATGCGGCTCCCCCCCGAGCCACGCCTCCGGCCGCCTTTGGCCGCCGACAGGGCGAGGGCTAAGGCTGCGCCTCCCGCTCCCGAGCCGCCCCTCCGGCCGCCTTTGGCCGCCGACAGGGCGAGGGCTGAGGCTGCGCCTCCCGCTCCCACTCCCGCGGCCCGGAAGAAGAAAGCGCCTTCCAAGGCGTACTCCGAGGTGGCAGCGCCAACGCCTGGCGCTCCGAAGCCCCCGACGACGGCCGTGTCCCAGCAGTGGACCGAGGCCGCCAAGCGGGGCAAGCGGGGCAAGCGGGGCAGAAAACAGGGCAGCGCACCGGCGGACAAGCCCCCGCCCAAGAAGAACGCGGCGGCGAAGCTTCGCGCCCCGCGCTCGGCTGCGGTGGCCATCACCATCCAGCCGGGCGCCACGGTCGAGGGCAAAGAGCTGTCATATAAGGACGTGCTCGACGGCGCGAAGCGGAGGATCGACCTGGAAGGCTTAGGCCTGAAGGGTCTCCGATTCCGCACCGCCGTGACGGGGGCTCGGATGCTAGAAATCCCCGGGGCTGACAGCGGCGAGAAGGCGGACCTGCTGGCGGGCAAACTGCGGGAGGTCCTTCCCGCGGACCTGGTCCGCGTCTCCAGACCCGTGAAGTGCGCAGACCTGCGCATCAGCGAGCTGGATGACGCGGTGTCCCCGGAGGAGGTGGCGGCCGCGGTGGCCCGCTACGGGGAATGCCCCCCCGAGCAGGTCAAGTGCGGGGAGATCCGCCGCTTCGCCTCTGACAGCCCCGGCACGGCGTGGGTGCGCTGCCCGGTTTCGGCCGCGAAGAAGGTCGCCTCCAGCGGGCGGCTACTGGTGGGGTGGGTGTCGGCCCGGGTCAGGCTCCTTGAGGTCAGACCCCTGCGGTGCTACCGGTGCCTCGATTCGGGGCACGTACGGAGCAAATGCACCGCCGAGGTGGACCGCAGCGATGTCTGCTATCGCTGCGGTCAACCGGGCCACAGGGCGGCTGGCTGTGCTGCTGCCCCACACTGCCCGCTGTGCGAGGCGAGACAGAAGCCGGCGGACCACAGAGCGGGTAGCGGAGCATGTGCCGCTTCCGCCCCCGCCAAGTCCGCCGGCAAGAAAAAGAAGAAAAAGCCCGCCGGGGAAAGGCCCAACAGCCCACCCCCGGCCGGCCCGCCCGTCCGCCGCTGACGTGGAGCGCGCCGAGAGGGTCGCAGACATGGTCGTAGATTAAGTATGGCCATGTCTCTCCTTCAGGCGAACCTCAACCACTCGGCCAGAGCTCAGGACCTTTTGTACCAGAGCCTGGCCGAGTGGTCGATCCAGGCGGCGGTGGTGGCGGAGCCGTACCTCGTCCCCGCCAGGGACAACTGGGTTGGTGACCGGGAGGGCACGGTGGCGATCGTCGCGCAGACGGCCGCCGGCTCCCCGCCCTTCGACAAATCAGCGAAGGGCCATGGATGCGTCGCGGTCACCCTTATGGGCGTGACGATCGTCGGCGTGTACTTCTCGCCGAACCGGAGCCTGGCCGCATTCGAGCAATTCCTGCTCGAGGTCGGTGCTCTGGTCGGCCAGAGTCACCCAATCCCGGTGCTGGTCGCCGGGGACTTCAACGCCAAGTCGACGGCTTGGGGTTCCCCGGTCACCGATGCGCGGGGCGAGGTACTGGAGGAGTGGGCTGCCACGTCGGGCTTAGTCCTGCTAAACCGGGGGTCGGTAGACACGTGCGTGCGGCACAACGGGGGTTCCATCGTGGACCTAACGTTCGCGACCCCGTGTCTTGCGCGCCGTGTCCGAAACTGGAGGGTGCTCGGGGAGGCGGAGACGCTCTCGGACCACCGGTATATCCGGTACGAGGTCGCCGCCAACCCTGGAGCTCCCCAGAGCCGGCCCCCGCGTGGGGACGGACCGCGCTGGGCCTCAAGACCATGGACGGTGACGTCATCATCGAGGCGTCCATCGTCCAGGCTTGGCTACCGGCGCCGGAGGGCCCGGCGGCCGACGTGGACGGGCGAGCGGAGCGGTTGAGCGAGTCGATGGCGCAGGTGTGCGACGCCGGTATGTCGCGCGCCAGACCGCTCCCGCCCCGCAGATGGGTGTACTGGTGGTCGGTGGACCTGCGCCGGCTTCGCGAAGCGTGCGTAGCGGCCAGACGCCAGTACACCCATTACAGAAGGCGGCGAAGGCGGGTGGACGCCGAGGAAAGCCGCCTCTACGCCGCGTACAGGGAGAGATGCATCTCTCTGCAGATCGCCATACGGGAGGCAAAGGCCGAGTCGTGGGAGAGTGGTTGGAGACCCTGAATAGGGATCCCTGGGGGCGCCCGTACAAGACGGTGCGTGGCCAGCTGCGCCCCTGGGCTCCTCCGCTGACCCAGAGTCTCCAACCAGAGGTGGTGGATAGCATCGTCGCCACTCTCTTCCCAGAGAGGGCCGACTCGGCGCCGCCGCCCGTGGCGGCTGCATCGTCGGAGAGCTCGAGCGCCCCGGTGCCCGAGGTGTCTCGGGCGGAGCTGGAGGCTGCGGTGGAGCGGCTCCGCGCCAAGAGCACAGCACCGGGCCCCGACGGGGTACCCGGTAGGGTGTGGGCGCTAGCCCTGGAGGCCCTCGGGCCCAGGGTCGTCGAGCTCTTCGACGCCTGTATGCGGCGTGGCCGCTTTCCGAGGAAGTGGAAGGTCGGCAGGCTCGTGCTGCTGCGCAAGGAGGGTCGCCCGGCGGACTCGCCGTCGGCATACCGGCCCATAGTGTTGCTCGACGAGGTGAGCAAGCTCTTCGAGCGGATTATTTCCGCGCGCCCTCGTCGGGCACCTCGAACGGGTCGGGCCGGGGCTCAGCGACCGCCAATTCGGTTTCCGCCGGGGCCGGTCGACGGTCGACGCCATCGCGCGGGTGAGGGACCTCTCGGAGGAGGCAGTGTCCCGGGGAGAGGTTGTTCTGGCGGTGTCCCTAGACATCGCCAACGCCTTCAACACCCCTCCCCTGGGGCTGTGTTCGGGCGGCGCTGGGATACCACGGCGTGCCCGAATACCTGCGCCGTCTCCTCACCGACTACTTCTCCGAGAGGGAAGTGGTGTACCCGACGCGCGACGGTGGGGGCCGCCGGGTCATGACGTGCGGTGTTCCACAGGGTTCGGTTCTTGGGCCGTTGCTGTGGAACATCGGCTACGACTGGGTGCTGCGGGGCGCTAATCTGCGGGGGGGTCGACGTAACTTGTTACGCCGACGACACCCTCGTCACGTCCCGCGGCACCACGTACCGGGAGGCGGCCCTATTGCGACGGCCGGAGTGGCCCAAGCGGTGGCCCGAATCCGCCGGCTGGGGCTGGAGGTGGCGCTGGAGAAGTCGGAGGCTCTGTGCTTCCACGGAGCCCGACGCGCCCCTCCCGCAGGATCCCGCTGGTGGTCGGCGGCGTCTCCATCGCTGTCGAGTCGACGATGCGGTACCTGGGGCGTCGTCCTCGACAGTCGGTGGAACTTCCGGGAGCACTTCCGACGGTTGGTCCCCAGGTTTGTTGCGCGCGGCCGGAGCATTGAGCTGGCTGCTGCCGAACCTGGGGCGGACCGTCGGTCGCATGCCGGCGGCTGTACGCCGGGGTGGTGCGGTCGATGGCCCCTCTACGGGGGCCCCGATCTGGGCGGACACCCTGATCGCCCAGAACAGGACCCTCCTGCGCCAAGCGCAACGGGTCATGGCGATCAGGGTGTGAGAGGGTATCGCACCATCTCGTGCGAGGCGGCATGCGTCCTGGCCGGGACCCCACCGTGGGACCTGGACGCGGAGGTGCTCTCGGCAGCGTACTGGCGCCGCAGCGCAGCAGCACGAGCCGATGTGGCGGAACCAGAGCCGGAGGAGGCCGGGCGGCAGGGGCGACTCGACCGCCAGGTCCTCCTCCGGAAATGGAAGGAAAGGCTGGCGGAGCCGACCGCCGGCAGAAGGACAGTGGAGGCGATTCGACCCGTCCCTGGAAAGATGGGGTCGATCGCCGACACGGGGCCCTCACCTTCCGCGCTGTGCAGGTCCTGACGGGGGCACGGTTGCTTCGGCAGGTACCTGTGCAGCGTGGCGGGTCGAGAGCCGACCAGCGTGTGCCACGCTTGTGGGTGTCCGGAGGACACAGCGGAGCACACGCTGGCGGAGTGCCCGGAGTGGGCGGAGCCGCGGGCGAGCCTCGCGGCGGTTATTGGGGGCGACCTGTCGCTGCCGGGCGTCGTGAGAGCCATGGTCGGCAGCGACAGAGCGTGGAAGGCGGCGCTCCGGTTTTGTGAGTGCGTCATGGCGCAAAAGGAGGCGGCGGAGCGGGCGAGGGAGGATGACCCTCTTTCTAACCCAATCCGCCGAAAGAGAGTTGGGCGGAGGCGCCTGGCGCACGAGCGCCGTCTTCCCCCATAACCGGGGTCTCCGGGCGGTGGAACCGGGGGGTACCATCGCCCAGTTGAGGAGACCCCCGAGGCGGCTGGCGTGTCCCGTGTTCCGACACGCCAGTTTTGAATGGTGAGTGGCGCCACAGCTGGGCGCCCCACAAGATGGGCCCGAGCCCGGGCAACCGTCGGCGGAGCTGCGGAAGTGTGCGAATGCGTCCCCGCAGCTCCGCCGGAAGACGGTTGAGGAGGAACACCGCTGGTTTTTAGCCGGTAAGAGTCCGGCATAACCCGACAGCGCCCCCCCGCGCCTGTCGGGTATCCATGAGGATTTTCCAGCGTCAACAAAAAAAAAAAAAAAAAAAAAAAAAAAGGTTAGGTTAGGTTCCCCCCCGGGGGGTTGCTCGCCTTGTCGTGGCGGGGGGGCTTAGTAACCGTTGGACTGGTCACCCACGGTGAACCAAGAGGCAACCAGGGCCGGCCTGTTTGGGCTGCCGGCTGGCCCGAGGAGGGCGCTCCCAGCGGGCTGAACAAGTCCGCTGGCGGGATGCGCTTGGAGGTGGGACCGTGGAAGGATAGGGTGCACCGTTCTCCCTAACTTCTGCGGGCCGTGGAGGGATCGCAGGGGGAGGAGGCGTGTTGGTATTACGGTTGCGCCACTCTCCCTAACCCCTGCGAGCTGGCGGGGGCCGTTCCGCCGAAACGGCATTGGTGGGCCGCAGAGGAAGAGGCATGTCGGTATTACGGTGCGCCGCTTGCCCTATCCTCTGCGGCCGAGG
>CAWVQL010000054.1:0-24222 GCA_963932265.1 Thymelicus lineola | reverse complement strand
CGGCTACATACCAACAAGCTAACAGAAAACAGTTGCACACCTTTTTCTGACGTTTGTCAACTGCTGGATTTGTTTAAGTGAATAGCCGACAAGCGCCCAGACGAAGCGCCGGATTAATTACACCGAATATATCATGGAGATAATTTGTCATAAATTAAATATTGCTACAAAATGTACTTAATGGAAAAATTTTAAGATTTGAAAATATAATTATTATAGTAACCTTCTACCACTTGACGGTTGAATGATTAAAGAACGTAAAAGCAAACAAAAATGTATAGCAATATTTATAAAGCGCAAGTCAAGACGTTAGCTGTACACCGTACAGTATGGCCGACGTATCTCGGCGCGTCTGAACTTGGCGCAGGAGCAGCCTCCTGCACTCTGCACCGCTGCAGTAAGCCAGTAACATAACTCGCCAGTGCTCGGCTGCTCGGCGCGCGGCGCATACTGTCTCAGTCACACGTCAGCATGTTCGTGTCGCTATCTCTGTCTTACATGCGCTAAAGTTCGTTAAGAAGCCTATGTTCAGACGCGCCGAGATACGTCGGCCATACTGTACTTAATTTTACCGAGGGATATTTTTTTGGCAAAACGATAAGTTCCTTTTGATTAGTATTTTTTTATTAATAGACTAAGTTAATACTTAGTTTGGTCAAATCCATCTATAGTAATCATGTCAAAAATCATGAAAATGCTTACAATATAAAATTAGGACTACCCTACGTCCCGCGCCGGACGACCCGACGAGGCGACTCAACAGTTAAACAATAACGATATTATTGTCTACTTCAAAATTACTTTTATAGACCAGTGCCGATAATTTTTGAAAACAAAAAAAATTGTAGTAGGATGAAACCCATTGCAAAAGGTAGAGAATATAACAAAAATAAAAGGAAAAATAATTTACGGGCGATCTGAGGTCGGGAAGTGGGGGGAGGAGGGGTTTAAGGGTAAAAAACGGTTTATCTCAATTTACAGCAAAACTACAAGTCCAATGGAAAAAAGTTAAAAGGCAAAGTTATAGGTAATAAAAAGATCTACAACTTTTGTATTTGAACTTTTTACATAACCTCACAATTTATGTGCAAAATTCAAATAACCAAGTTTTTGGTTTTTTATTTTTATCTTTTACAAAAATATTTCTTTTTTCACGAAATTTTGTGAAAACTTACCTTTCTATGTCCCAAACATACTGTAATTTTCTTGATTTAAAATATTTCTTTTTCCACCTTATTTTGACTTAATATCGAAAAAGCACCCTAGTACCCACCCTACCACCAGGGGTATGGCCAGGGGTATTGTGGGTCCGTCATGTAATTTTCAATCAAAAATTCATTCGTCAAAATATCAGATTTTTTTAAAAAGTCGGTGGGCTTTTTATTTGTTGAAAACTCTACTTTCTGATGGTATATAAAAAAAATATACACTATCATGTTAAATGTTCTCAGAAAATGCAATGAAACGACAAGTATTTTCACAAAAATTATTCGGATTCGAGTTTTAAAATATATTTTTTTTAATATTTATCTACAATTTTGAGCTATTTATTAAAATTCACACTTTAATTAATCGAAAAACGTCAAAATCCATGTTAATAAGCAAAAAATTGCAAATCCATAACGAAATAAACATGCAAAAATAGACCTTGTCGTTTCATTGCATTTTCTGAGAAAATTTACCATAGTAGTGTATATCTTTTTTTATACCATCAGGAAGTAGAGATTTTAGCAAATAAAAAGCTCACCGATTTTTTTAAAAAAGCGGATATTTTGACGGGTGAATTTTCGATTAAAAATTAGGGGTGATTTTTCGATATGATGTCAAAATAAGGTGGAAAAATAAATATTTCAAATGAAAAAAAATTACAATTTATTTGAGTAATAAAAAGGTAAGTTTTCACCAAATTTCGTAAAAAAAAGAAATATTTTTGTAAAAGATAAAAATAAAAAGCCAAAAAGTTGGTTATTTGAATTTTTCACATAAATTTTGAGGTTATATAAAAAAGTGTAAATACAAAAGTTGTAGACCTTTTTATTACCTACAACTTTGCCATTTAACTTTTTCCATAGGACTTATAGTTTTGCTGGAAATTGAGATAAACCATTTTTACCCTTAAACCCCCCCTCCCCCCCCCCACTTCCCGGCCTCAGATCGCCGGTAAATTATTTTTCCTTTAATTTTTGTTATATTCTCTTTCTTTTGCAATGGGTTTCATCCTACTATTATTTTTTTCATTTTTTTACCGTTTTCAGAGGTATCGGCACTGGTCTATTAGGTCACTGCTTGAAAAATATTTATTATTGACATAATATGCCTTCAGTCCACATACAACGCACGTCACGCTGGGTGGTGGTGGGTGGTGCTAGAGGGTGGTGCTAGGCGGAGAGATCGCCGTGGTCGAAGAGGTCCTGGTCGTAGAGCGCGGCGCGCACGGTGCGGCCGCCGAAGTAGCGGCCGTCGAGCGCCGCGGCCGCCGCCGCCGCCTGCTCGGGCTCCGCAAACTGCACGAAGATTTTGACGAGCGCGCGCGCCGGGTCGTCCGCCTCGTGCTGCCGCTCGTTGTAGATGACGAGCCGCGCCACGCCGCCCCACTTGCCGCACTCCTCGCGGATCTCCTCCTGCAGCGCCTCGTCCACCTCGCTCGCCGACACCATGTTGCGCAGCAGCAGCGTGCGCGACGCGCGCCGCCGCATCAGCCGCTGCATCACCAGGTGGCGCGCCGACTGCCCCGAGATGGACAGCGACTCCTGCTGCTGCAGCGTGTCCGGGGACGAGTCCAGCAGCTTGCGGCACAGCGCCGCCTGCGCCTGCGCCTCGCCCGCCGCGCGCCCCGCCGCCGCCACGCACGCCGCGCCCGCCGCCAGCCCCGCCGCCTGGCCCGACGCCGCCGTCGCCACGCCCCCACTCGCCACCGCCCCCGTCGCGACGCCCACCGCCCCCGTCGCCACGCCCGCCGGCTCCGTCTGCCGACAGATTGCATGGTAAGTAGCAAGTCAAGGGAGCTGCGAGTGCGATGCCTCGAGGAGAGCGATATACACTCCTTTTAAAGAACCCCATATCATATCGTTTGGCCTTCTCCAGATGCCCCCGATACTGCACTTCGTTCGGAATGTCGACCCCCAAGATCCCAATACTTTTACTAATGGTGAGAGGCGTGTTTTAGAGTTTCGGGGCCAAGACAAATGGGGTTAGTTTTGCAGAGAACGCACAAACTTGTTGCATTGTACATGGGGATCGGTGATTCCCGCAACACAAACCCTAAAACAGGCAAGTAAACGGCATATTTTTTTGGTATCTTTTTTCCTGACAGCTTTGGCTCGACTCTCTTTTTTTCTCACGATGTGAATACCGTCGCGAGTTGCCTGCCAGCCTTACACGCCGCACTATTGGCCACCTATTCCGAACTCTTGGGTCTTCGAGGGGTTGAATATGCCTAGATTTAGCCGAACTCAGTCTGAGATCAGCTCCAGAGAGAGCTCGATTTGGGACACAATTCTGGTTCTATTCTCCTCTAAATGGGACCGAGAGGAGTTTGATGGAGGAAGGCGGGCATAAGGAGTGCACTGGGACCAATGTACTGACCTGGTGCGGCGGGCGCGCGCGCGGCGGCGGCGGGATGACGACGCCGGGCGGCGGGATGATGACGCCGGCGGCGGGCAGCGTGGGCAGTGTGGGCAGCGCGGGCAGCGCGGCGGACAGCGCGGCGGGCAGAGCGGCGGGCAGCGTGGGCAATGCGGCGGGCAGCGCGGGCAACGCCGCCGCCAGCGTGGTGGGCAGCGCGGCCGCCAGCGTGGGCAGCGCGGCCGCGGGGGGCACGCCCAGCGCGTTCAGGGTGGTCAGCCCCAGCGCCACGGCGTTCGATGCCACGGCGTCCATCGCCTGCGGGTTAAGCGGGTATATATGAACTGACCCTGTACCTGTATCTCGGCGGTGTGCGGTGTGTGTGTGCGATGTGTGTGTAGGTACCTGTATCTTGGCGGTGGCGGCGGCGGCGGCGACGGCGGCGGCGGTGGGCATGGCGGAGGCGAGCGGGGCGCCGGCGAGCGCGTTGGGCGGCGTGATGGCGCGCCCCACGCGCAGGTACTGGCCGCCCAGGTCGAACAGGTTCATGGAGGCGATGGCCTCCAGCGCCGCCCCCAGCGTGCCGTACTCGATGAACCCGTAGCCCTTGTGCTTGTGCGCGCTCGCGCCGTACGCCAGCTTGCAGTACGTGATCGGCCCGAACGCCTCGAACACGCTACACGAACACACAAACACACCTACACGTACACATACACGTACACGGCACGGATTTTACAGATAATAACTCCCTCGAGATCGAACTAACGACCGTTTGTATTTTTGCTTTAAATAAAAATTAAAATTTGAAAAGATTAAGATTAAGATGTGAATTAAAATTTGAATTTGAATTTTGATATGTATTTCTTTTAAGATTTTTTATGTTTCTTTTCCTGATGCTGTGCGGTGAAAAGCCCTAAATAAAGATTTTTCTTTCTTTCTTTCTTTCAAAAGTAAGGAGTAAATTGAATTACTAATAACTATGAAGATATCTAGACATAGACATAGATCTAGACGCGAACGCGAAAACAACAAACAGTCAACAAACAGATCGCTCACGTAGCACAGCGCATCAGCAGTCAGCACCCGTCTGACACCAACAGAACACATGTCAACTAGCAACTCAAATTAGTGCAATAACATCTAGAGTCAGTTCGGTCGCGTGTGTCACTCCCGCTGCTCCCGCACTCACCAATATATTGCTTGTACGAGTTACGCCGCACATTCATTTGCTCCTTGGAGCCTTCGAGAACCATTCAAGTATTGTGTAATAATAGGTAATTCGAAGAGAATAAACTCTAAATGTTGTTTGTTTTTTATTTCAGGTGAATTTTATAATTTAATTAATATAGGTTTTTTATTTAATGTAAAATGTATGATGGTATGTATTTTATAAAACAAATATATTTTTTGATTACAGAGAAACACATCTTTGGTTTATTCCTTTTATATATATCTGTGAGCGGAGCCGCGAGCAGGTGGTATTTAAATTGTAATGGTTGATATAAATGTATGTATGTATGTATGTAAATGTGTCTCGGTATGGTTGTACTGACTTCTTGATGTCGTCCTCGGTGAGCTCGGGGTGGATGGAGGCGACGTAGATGCGGTTGTACTGCTTGGCCTCCTCCTGGATCTCGTCGATGACGGCCTGCGCCTGCGGCATGTTGGACGGCCGCCCCACCACCTTGATGTTGCTGCGACCACACAGACCATACACACTCTACACTCTACACACTGTTCTAACATGCAGGACAAATGACACATTCCACGCACCCGACAACAAACGTCTAATGTCTGCCCGCCAATCGACTCCAGGACCAATCCTGTCTGACTGATTGAATGGTTGAGGGCTTAAAAGTCAGTTCTTTTTTTTCACGCATCAGTGACGCCTTTCGTATCGCCGATGTGCATGGACGGCTGGAGCCACTTACCATCAGAAGGATCGTCAGTTAAACGACTACTTCCATAAAAAATACCATTACTGCAGCAACCGAAATGCTGGCCGAACGTTAACTGGAAAATAATGAAAAATAATCTATGTGAAACCAAACTGTGGACTGGCTCGTCGGTCAAGTGAAAAGGAACATCGGTAATTGAATAGTGTTAAGGCATGAATCTCACCGGCCGCCCAGCATGACGCCGTTCATCTGCTCCAGGCTGAGCTGCGCCGCCTCCGGGATTTCATACTCCACGAAGGCGAAGCCCTTGTGCTTCTGCGTGACGGGGTCCCACGACATGTTGATGGACTTGATGGGCCCGAACGGCAGGAAGGCCTGGCGGATCGTGTCCTCCTTCAGCTCGAACGATATGGACCCCACGTACACCCTGCAACACACGCCGGCCCCCGGTTAGCTCCGACCGACCGACCGGTGACGGGTGACCGAGGTCACGAGTCATCAGATCTTTTCAGCTACATGTAGTCACGGGCTCGACCAGCCGGAGCGGGAGCCTCCGGATATCGCTCTCATCACGAGACAAGCGGGGGATGGGGGGGGGGGTTCACTCGACAGGTGAGAAGGGCGACAGAGGTACCTGCACATGAGCGCGAGCGCCTGCTGGCGCTGCACCTGCGTGCGCTGCGAGGCCATCTGCTGCTGCTGGTGCGCCAGCGTCTGCTTCATGAGCACCATCTTGATGCTCTGCTCCATGGCGTACTTCTTGGCGCGCGCCACCGCCTCCGCCTGCTCGCCCGACAGCCGCGGCAGCGACCCGCCCAGGATGCCCGGCAGCGTGGGGCACTTGGCGCCCGGCCCTGCCACACCACGCACACATCACGTCACACCACGTCACACCATGACGACAACAACAACAACAGCCATCATGTTAACACTCACCGGTGTACACATCGCCGACTTGGTTGAGGTCGTAGAGCGGCGCCGTCAGGAACGCACCTGCAACAGAGGAGCGGTGAGCGCGGGCGGGGGCGGCCGCACAAGCACCCTGCCATACGTCTCGCGAGCAGCCGCGCCCGCCGCCGCCGGCAACGCATTCGCAACTAACTAGCTCGTCTCCAAATACGTGCATGCACGTGGTGAAATACATCACACCCATCGAAACATTAAGGATTTCAATCTTCATCATCATCGACTACTTAGTATTTGTATGATTTACTGAATCATTTAGCATAGTTTTCATTTTGCATTCGGTACACCTTCAAAGCGTCTCGGGATGAGCGAAGTAATAGACGTCCCCTGGACCGGGTGACGCTAGGCGGCCGTGTCGCGTGGCGGGCGCGCGAGATCACATCCACTCCGGACACACGTATAAAGAAATATGTACATTGTGCGAGTCTCCTCGCGCCGCCTCGGACTGCGCCCCGTCGCCGCCGGCCTAAGCGGCTCACATAAACCTAACTTATATCTAGCCTGAAACAGAAAGCAGAACCGATCACTGAGGGTGTGCCGTGAGAGCGAGGCGGAGAGAGCGGGCGGTGGGCTGGCGTCGCGTGGAGCCGTGCCGCCGGCCGCGCCGCGCCTGCAACACGAGCAGACCGGCCGTTAGACTGCCGCCGGGAGCCACTCACCCGCGCCCGCCGGCACCGCGGCCCCCGCGGCCCCCCCCGGCGGCTGCTGCGCGCTCGTGTCGCCGTCCTGCAACTAACGGCACATCGGTCAGACACACACGGTGACGTCACACGCCGCGCGTCCCGGGTCGCCGCCGCCGCGTCGCCAGCGCAGCGTGGGTAACGCACGTGGCCGGCTCGCGACACGGCCGAGGCTCACCTACAATGGTCACATAATACACACGGCAATCACAATAATTACATATGCACTAGTTCAATTATATTGTGAGTTTTAGTGATACGCGCCTTTAGTAACTGATAACCAAATAGGAGGTAATTATTATGCAATTTTTTTGCATACGTGAAATCTATTATGGCTTCCGAACAAATATACAAGATTTTGTATGTTTCTATGTATTTGTTCTTGTTTGTGCACCAATTTCTCCAAATGTAGGGATTGGATTTTATCCATCCTTTTTTATGGGGTTACAATTATTATTCCAATTTGGAGCAGTAAAGATTTCATTTAAATTGGTTTAGTAGTTTTATAGTATGGAACAAAAAAGAATAACCTTATCGATAAAAGCTGTGCATAATACAAATCTAATGATATACTCGTCAACTTGATTCACACACTGATGGAATGAGTCTTGTTGCATTGCACCGACTGATAGCTCTGCATGTAATATTATATTCCCATGAATTTAAAACCTATTAACTTATAATCTCAATTCAAACAAACACTATATACAGTAAGGCATCACCAGCCATTAATATTGTTGAGCAAAATAAGTTAATTTGCTTGACGGTGGATCTCTGACACCAACACTATTACCAAAACATGTAAAACCAATTTTACACTTGGGATTTCACAAAGTAATCGGCAGATAAAAGACCACACATGCAGTGCACATGTGATGGGCAGAGTGCTGGCCCTCCACCTGGAGCTCCCTTGTTGTTCAGGAGGTGCATTACCAGCAGTAGATATTGGTTAGTGTCAAATATTATTTCTGCTTTCTGCAAGCAATTTGTAATTAAAATAGTCCTAGAGGAACTGGTCAAAATTATTTAAAAACCATAAAATTTTAAACTTATATCAGCAGGGACATAATGAAATGCCATTTATGAAGTCAATACCAAGCAGCAGTAGCATATGTAGCAGTTTACTGTTTCGCACACAAATTCAATATTTATTTTCCATTTCATAACTTATCATCTCATCCGAATAAAACTAAAATGTAACCTTATTGAACTTTGTTATTCAATGCAGATCCCAGTAGTAAGTAATGATTCGATATACTATCTAACCTAATCTAATCCAGATAATTACAACGAAGTTTAGAAGAACAAGAAATAATTAACATTAAAAAATTCAAGCAACAATCAACCTAAAATTTTACATCAGTATTTAAAGCTAATCATCAGAACTGCACCGGATTGCACAATAGTTAAATAAATTTACCATTTACTCTTTAAGTAACACTTCCTGCTTACATCGTACCAAAGCGGTATAATTCCGATATTTTTGGTTGAGGCAAAATACATAACCTATAAAGTTTGGCTTCGCATTAAATACTTACCAATTCCATTGTTATTAATTGTTTGTACTAGGTTTGGTGATACACAACTATAATCTAAGCTTTTTCACCGGTCAGTAATAAGTGTATTCACTTTTCCCAAATATTAAAACCCAGTAAATAAATAAATAAAATTTTAGTTAGCAAGGAAGGCTTCACAAAAACTTTTTTAACCACAGACAAAACAAACATAGACAACATAGTTAACAACACAGTTGACAGACGCATAAAGAGTGTTGCTAGGTCCAAAAATTAAACTACGGCATATTTTACGGTACTTAATTTACATTATGTATTGTACGACTGTTTTTTTGACTGTATTTTATATTATTTGTTTAAGATTTGACACTCACATTAATTTATTATTGCCTTTTTTCCATTATAATAATTTTTTACAACTTATATACTACGTATATAGGTATTTGTAATTTTTATTGTATATTGATGACGTGTATTTTCATATGAATAAATGACTCTTGACTATTTTCTTATAAACTAATCTACCGTTTCTTTGAAATTATATGGTCCGTAAACATTAAGATACGGTAGAAATAAGGTAAATGGCATTGAAGTATAATGTCATAGAACAGACATCTCGAACAAAATGTGTATCCCGCCCGGGAGGTTCGATTTTCAAAATTGAGAATTGAACGGGGGTTCTCCTTTCAAAATCTAACGAATCCATTGAAGATTGAAGCCACGTGGCGCCAATGCATTCGGACATACATGGTGTTAGCGGTGTCGGTTCTATACGCTAGTAATAATACTTCGATGGTAAAATTTGAAGTAAAACAATATTTTATTTTATTTTATAAATTAAGTATAATTCCTATCTAATCGAAATCAGACAAAAACTCCTCGTCTTCAATGTTAATTTGTTTAATCGTGTAGACCGTACGCTGTGGGCAATGACTATAGAGGAAATGAGAGCTATCTCGGGAAAGTTGAAAAAGTGTCCAGCTGCTTACTGAAAACAGAATCCCACCAAAAACATAAATGTAAAAAAGGAGAGCCAAGTTCAATACAAAAATTATGCTTGGCTGTGGGCTTCGCCGCAAACAGAATAGAGATCTAAATGAGTGCCAAGTTCTATGCAAAATCTAAATATGTATTTATAGGAACAAAATAACATTATGAACAAAGTATTAAACTCTATTTCTTTGCTTTATTGGATACCTATAACAATTGCTGTTATTTAAAAAAGTGAGATCTTAAAGTAGGTTAGATTTGACTTGGCCAGTTTTTATCAGTATTAAAATGTTGAATAACTTTTTAAAATGACTGATGTAACGAAAACTGCGCTTTACTGTACAACTTTCTGAATCACGCTAGCGCGATTCAGAGAGTTTTACAGAGATGGCGCTGTACAACAAAACAATACTTAAATCGAAAGGAACTTCGTTCCATCCGGGTGTCCCGTGACACCTCTCATGTTTTTGTTTTTTTTTGTGTGTTATATTGAATTAATGTAGAAAATTTACCTGCAAATATGCCTTTTCTAAAATACGGTAGTTTTTAACAATATAATAGGGATGTTGACTAATTTTAGGATTCAATTTTATTTTATAGATAAAACCTCAATATTCACGAAAAAAGTATTATAAAAATAATAATCTTCAATTTAAAAACAAAAATTGATAAAATATAGAAATCATTATCAAATTTCCCACCAAAAACGTCACGTGACGTCATTAACTATATTCAATACTCTGTCTACTAAGTTTGTTGAATTTCCATATAAAATTGTTTCAATGACGTCATATTCTCAAAATGGCGTTTGAGGTCACGTGACAGTAAGTACAATTTTTAACACTTTAAATTAATGAAGAATCATATTTTAGGCCTTTAAATGTTACCACTAATATTTTAGACATTTTATATTAATTTATAATAAGTGTCAACATCCCTAATACGTCGCGTCGTTACTTTAGACGGTAAATCGGAGCTGAATACGATAGAACTACCGTAATTATGTGGTGCCTGGCAACACTGCCCATAAAGCCAAGCTTCTTCCAATAAATACCACAGAGTAATAATTATACGAAGGATAGATCTATACCACTTTTCTAAGTAACGAAGACAATGACGTCAGCGGCTAGACCATGGATATATTACTCTAACTGGATACATAGCTTCGTAGAGGTACCTGAAGACGGATGACGTCAATCCGGAATGACCATTTTTCTATTGTGTCCATGTTATCTACAGTTTCAGGATATATCATTAAATTGTGTTAAAATATATTTATTAGTGCACTGCACTGATGAATATGTATACCATAATAAATAATATTGTTTCATTTCATTATCACCCTTACTAAAATAATCAGATTATAAAACATCAGTTTTCATGACTTATGGATAATTTTGAAGAAATTATAATAAAATGTGTTAATTCAATATTATATTTTTTTCGAAGTGACTATTTGTACAGGTACTGGACGAATAAATTATATTTATTCGTACATTTATTCAATTTTTTTTGATATTTGACTATTGATACGTAAAACGGATGAATAATATTTATAATTTTTCGGACTATCCGAAATAAAAAATACTTAAACACTATCGGACAAGTAAAATAACTTAGTCGTCCGACAAATTGATGGATAGGGTTAGGTTAGTTAGGATTCTGTTTTTATTTATGGAAAAAGGGACCTCGCGAAGCGATTCCGCGACATCTGTGACAGAGCCCTATCTATTATCATGATGTTAATTGTGTAGGTGAAGCCACCCGCTTTGCAAAAGTCACGTAACGATAATAATTTACGGACGATGTAGCGTGTACTACATTTTTAGAAGAAGGGTAAGGCAGGGCGAAATGACCAAACCCAACGAGTGCAGTTTGAACACTAATTTATTAAAAACGTTATTGTTAAGAGGTGCGCTGAGTATGTGCATATTGCCTAATTGCATTTTTTGCCGCGGGCATTGTCTTCGATCCTTGTACGATGTAGTAGCTCGTACATCTTGATAGCTGGATACTTAGTCCTCTGCTGTTGCAGATGCTCGCCGACGCGTTGCCGTTGCGACGAGTTCGCACCTTGCCGCCGGAGAGCAGATGACACCGGAGCTAAGTAATAGCTCACAGTGCAGGGAATAGCCACGTAGACGTAGTCACACGCGCACTATTATTGATTTGACCGTATGTCTATTGTTCGCGACCGTTTGTCACAAGTTCTCACAGTAATGAGATACGCCTCGATAGCCGGAAAGCACTCGGTGACGAGTGTCTTATTGAACCACCAAAAACCGTTATTTTTGGGTGTTAAGGTTCATGAGACCAAACGCGATTATGGTCTATAGGCCGGAGGTCCAAAAAATGCTCGAAGGACCAAAAAATGTAGCGTGTACTACATTTTTAGAAGAAGGGTAAGGCAGGGCGAAATGACCAAACCCAACGAGTGCAGTTTGAACACTAATTTATTAAAAACGTTATTGTTAAGAGGTGCGCTGAGTATGTGCATATTGCCTAATTGCATTTTTTGCCGCGGGCATTGTCTTCGATCCTTGTACGATGTAGTAGCTCGTACAGACGACTAAAGTTATTTTATTCGTCCGTTTAACGGTAACCGTATTAATAATTATAAATTGTTCGTACAGCACCCGTATTAATAGACTCAGCCCTTTATTACCATATATTTGGATTTAAAGTGCTAATTTTGGTTAAAATCGAGTGTCACCCCCCTCCCCTTGCCGGCTAAACGGTGGGAGTTGGACAAGCGAAAAAAATTTCAAAAACTGGATAAATGATGAATTTATCTAACGGAGGGGAGGGATAGGGGAGGAAAGGTGATGGGAGCGGAAGGGGAGGGGAGGTGGAGGGGGAGGGGAGGGGTAGGAGAGGAGAGGGGTGGGGGAGGGGAGCGGAAGGTGAAGGGGGAGGGGAGGGGACAGGAAGTGGGAGAGGGACCGGGAGAGGGGGAGGGCACTTTAATAACGTGTTAGAGCACCAAAAAAATTTTTTTTAATTATTGTCTGCCTATCTGTTTCTCTGTCCGGGCATCACATGAAAACCCTTAAACTGATTTCGACGGTAATAATTAGTTAAGTTGTTCCTTACACTTGGTCATGTTTAAGAAAACTTTTCTTCCCGAAAAAAATTAAAAGTTTTCCCCGGAAACAAGATGAAACTTTGTATGGAAATTTTTAAATATCAAATATTTCCCTTAAATTTGCAAAAAATCCTCCTTTAATTGATGGAATGCATGTTTTCGAGTTTTTCAAAATTTTTCATGAAAAAGAAAAAAACAAATTATATAATGTTAATGATGTATATTTTTCAAAACCCGCTCCCGCCCGGAGGAATGATTTGTTATTGTATCGTAGGTTTCAGTTTAAAAATTCCTAAATATAAGTAGTTCGATATAAATTAATCTCTTTTTAAATTTTCTTCCGTAAGGGGTACAAATATGATAAGCATAATTTCCGCGTGCGAAGCTGCCGCGCGGGCAACACAGCTAGTTTCTATAATAAAATCCCAAAATTAATACGTGACTTGCCAATAGAATCTTTCAAAAAACGTATAAAAACACAATTGTTAGGAAAGGGATATTAATTATAGTATAGACGAGTATTTAAACGACAAAGACGCATGGAAATGACCAGCTCTGCAACCAGTTCCGCTCAGAATAGTAAATACTTTTGTATTTTTTTTTGTAATATATTTTTTAAAAGATGTGCTGAGGAGTTTCTTTAGGCTTTTCTACTCCTCCATGACAAAGCACCTTCCGAAAAGCCAAAAAATGACGTGCATAAGTGTATCGGCAGTGATACCTATATGAATAAAATATTTTGACTTTGACTTCGACTTTGAACGTCAATACCGTCAGCTGCCCACTGCGCCACGGTGCCCCAGTGCCCCCCCCCCCTCCCGGTGCCCCCGGTGGCGACAGCTGGCGCGTGCAATGTGCATTTATTTGGGTTTTAAATTTTAATTAATTTAGTATTTCTGCGGTTTCATACTCGCTAATGAAATCCACCGACTCTACCAGGCACAATAATAATTATGTTAGAGGCTAATATTATAAAGAGGATTTTGATTTTTCGTAACGCAGAATCTAGATGGCGTTATTAATTAGTTACTGATGATAATAATAATCTTGTTACATCCTATTCTAATGATGTGAAATATTATCATCATCATCATCGTCGTTGTCGTAAGTCGTATTGTAGACGCATAGCATACGCGGAAAACTTAAGGAAAATGTGGCATTGCTGCATTTTAAACGTTTTTACTAATTTTTTTTTTGATAAAAATGTGTTTTTTCCTCAAGTTTGCCGTACCTATGTCATTACTTCCCAGAATTCGATCCTTGGATACTGTAGCTGCTGGGCTGGCGCCTGGCTGCTCGAGCACTGGGCTACGAACTACAATACAGTCGGCCGCTAAAGTAGCTTAACAGAATCAAAAGTGCAAAACAACTGAACACCCAACGAACCATAAGTCTTTGTCGTGACACGAACGCAAATTAAACTTAACTTACAAACGTTCATAATAAGCATAACACAACTGTTTCATAAGTTGCTAAACGTTTTCATTCCAAAAGTCGCTGAACATCATCAATGTCAAAAGTAGATTCACAAACTATATTCAATGTTACTGCGTGTTAATGTCTTTACTATATAGTACATTAATAGTACATTATGATACAAGTGTGGTATGTTGGTCATTACACTCGAGGTGATATTGCACTTTGAAAATTTATCATATTCAAGGTGGTACACTTCTTTTTTTTTACAAAAATAGTGTTATTTTTAGTCTTATGTTGAAACGAAACGTATCTAAGTCAAAACTTTTTTCCGAAATTTAAAAATAAAACTATAACCCGGCTAAGTTAAGAGCAAATAGAATGCATAAATAATATCTTTCAGCAAGGTACAAACTTAATTTGATGGAATATAAAATAAAACACTAGTGCGTTCAAGAAAAAAAAGTGTTTAATACCATGGTTTATGAATGTAAAAGCCATGTGATAAAAACCAATTTATGAGCAAGGGTGTTGAAAAAGTAATTTAACGATAATATAATTTGGTCTAAAGTACCTGAGAACATCATAATAACAATCAGAATATTCATAAACTGATGGTAAAACCTAAAACAGCTACCTACTTTTATTACTTTTTTTTCCGCAGTAACATTAAATATAGTTTGTTAATCTACTTTTGACATTGATGATGTTCAGCGACTTTTGGAATGAAAGCGTTTAGCAACTTATGAAACAGTTGTGTTATGCTTATTATGAACGTCTGTAAGTTAAGTTTAATTTGCGTTCGTGTCACGACAAAGACTTATGGTTCGTTATGTGTTCAGTTGTTTTGCACTTTTGATTCTGTTAAGCTACTTTAGCGGCCGACTGTACAATACCATATAAATAATACAAAAACTTGAGAGGTGTCAAGGGACACCCGGATGGAACGAAGTTCCTTTCGATATTTCCTATTTTACTTATGTTAGGGCCAAAGAATCTCAACAGCGTGATTCAGAAAGTTGTACAGCGCCATCTAGTTTCAACTAGTTACAACTTTCTGAATCACGCTGTTGAGATTCTTTGGCCCTAACATAAGTAAAACTAGATAGCGTGATTCAGAAAATTGTACAGTGCCATCTCTATAAAACTCTCTGAATCACTTCAAAAAAAGTGTCGTCATTCGTAAGAATCAAAATTGGTTGTCTGTAAAGTCGGTTTACGGACAATGGTTTTACGTGATAACGTCTATTTCGTAGAAGAATAATTTATGATATAAATAATGTAATGTAAGAACGTAATGGAAGCCCTACGCACGGAGCCGCGGTGCTACTCGCCAGTTGTGTCAGCTTGAACATGGCTTGACGCGCCACCGCGACCCGCGTATCTAGCTAGATTATAATATTAAATTTCATACTAACTATACGATTTTAAACATATTTGAGTTGAAAATTTGGTTTAAATCGTTTTAAATATCAGGAGCTGCGCGACATCTGTGATTTTCTTGACTACAACTAAAGTCCGAGTCGATGTACTGTGTAAAGTTCTTTCAAGTAGTTCATACCTATAAACAGAGATGACGCTATTGTAGATTTTCTTCCAAGCGGACCGATTACGCTTGAGTGGGAGAGAGACGGCCGGTCTAGCGTGCCTCTCTCTCTAATGCTGCGCGCGCTTCCGTGACGTTACTCGGTTTTCGTGAATGCCTCTCAGGCTCATCGTCTTTATAAACGTTATCACGTTAAAAAGTGTCGTAATTTCCGTCTAGCCCCCTTTCACAACGCGCGATAAGGAACTTCAATCCAATAGGTAGTTACAATACCAACTTTATGCCGTAGTTAACACTAGCATCCTAGCAACCTGCCACCCGGCACCCGGCACCCGGCACCCGGCACCCGGCACCCGGCACCCGGCACCCGGCACCCGGCACCCGGCACCCGGCACCCGGCACCCGGCACCCGGCACCCGGCACCCGGCACCCGGCACCCGGCACCCGGCACCCGGTCTAGTGAATACGAGGCACACGAGGCACGAGCCCGGCCGGTGCACACTGCAGCCGCAGCCGTCACTCACCATCACTAAATACTGTACTGTCACTACTGTCGGACTGTCGGTCACATCACATCACAGCAATGACAAAATAAAAAGAGAGGACAGGCCCTAAGGTCACGTGATCTGAAGCCAAATAGGTCTCTAAAATGGCGTCGACTCCGCCCATGCTCCACCCATAAAAATAGTGTTGTATTTTTACATATCGATATAATATTTTAAGACAAAAATACCTATAATTTATTTTCTGTGGTAGTCCGAAATAGAAGTTTTTTAATCGTTATAATTATGTTTCACACTTACTTCTGGCTAAATCTCGCAAAGAATTTTGTTTTGTTATGTATTCAAAATAGCGAGATCCAACCTAATATTCCAACATAGTGTTTCAGCATTCAACAATTCAGGAGGGAAAAGGTGATTGTCAAACGCAAATATAGGTCTCCTAAGATCCTGGGTACACTTCAAGGTTCTTGCGAAATAAAATATATATGATATACTAGCTGTGTTGCCCGCAGCTTCGCACGCGGAAAATATGCTATCATGTTTGTACCCCTTACAGAAGAAAATTTAAAAACAGGTTAATTTATATTGAACTACTTATATTTAGGAATTTATATACTGAGATCTACGATACAGTAACAAATCATTCATCCGGGCGGGAGCGGGTTTTGAAAAAAATACAACATTAATATTATATAATTTGTTTTTTCTTTTTCATGAAAAATTTCAAAAAACTCGAAAAATGATTTCCTTCAATTAAAGGAGGAACGTTTTTTGCAAATTTAAAGGAAACCTTTTATTTTTTTTTCGGGAAGAAAGGTTTCTAAAATATGACCCAAAGTATAAGGAACAACTTAACTAATTTCCGTCGAAATCAGTTTAAAGGTTTTCATGTGATGCCGATATCAGAGAAACAGATAGACATACAAACAAATTAAAACAAAATTTTGTTGCTGCTCTAACACGATATTAAAGTGCCCTCCCCCTCTCCCGCTCCCGATCCCTCTCCCTCCCCCTGCCCTTACCTTCCCCTCTCCTCCATTAGCCCTCCCCTCCACTCTCCTCCCCATCCCTTCCACTCCTCTCCCCCTCCCACCCCTCCGTTAGCCCTCCCCCTCCCACCCCTCCGTTAGCCCTCCCCCTCCCTCTCCCCTCCGTTAGCCCTCCCCCCTCACGCTATCCCTTCCCTCCACTCCTCCCCTCCCCTCCCCTTCACCTTCACCGTCCCCCTCCCCCTCCTCTCCGCTCCCCTCCCCCTACCCCTCACGCTACCCCTCCCCTCAGTCTCCCCCCCCCCTCCCAGTTAAAAATACCAACAAAGTACATTCACTGATTATTAGGCGATACGAAGTTCGCCAAGACAGCTAGTGTTAAATATTTATTTAATGATGCCAAAGAAGTATAACTTCTCACGCGCGTACATAAGTATACGTTTCTTTTTTTTGTGAAAGCTATAAATTACTATAATTTTTTAGCTTACACAAAAAAAAGATTGTGTGGTTTTATGAAACCACGGTATAAGTGAAACTTTTTTTCGTATTGTAGACATTTAACTAAAAATTTTTGGATAAATATTCGATTTAGGGTATTAAAATGGCGTCATCCTCGTTGATCAGTTTTTCGGACTGACTGACTGTGTCGTTGTTTATCAAAAGCAAGAAATAGCAACATAAGTATATACCTGGACATCATCAGACCTTCAGAATGTATCATGTAGTAGCAGCCGTACTCAATCAGATAAATGCTGAAAGCTAGGTCATCCTAAGTACTTCCGTTACTGAGAACCGATAAGTATATACCTGGTCATCATCAGACCTTCAGAATGTATCATGTAGTAGCACCCGTATTCAATCAGATAAATGTTGAAAGCTAGGTTATCCTAAGTACTTTCGTTACTGAGAACCGATAAGTATATACCTGGTCATCATCAGACCTTCAGAATGTATCATGTAGTAGCACCCGTACTCAATCAGATAAATGTTGAAAGCTAGGTTATCCTAAGTACTTCCGTTACTGAGAACCGATAAGTATATACCTGGTCATCATCAGACCTTCAGAATGTATCATGTAGTAGCACCCGTACTCAATCAGATAAATGTTGAAAGCTAGGTCATCCTAAGTACTTTCGTTACTGAGAACCGATAAGTATATACCTGGTCATCATCAGACCTTCAGAATGTATCATGTAGTAGCACCCGTACTCAATCAGATAAATGTTGAAAGCTAGGTCATCCTAAGTACTTCCGTTACTGAGAACCGATAAGTATATACCTGGTCATCATCAGACCTTCAGAATGTATCATGTAGTAGCACCCGTACTCAATCAGATAAATGTTGAAAGCTAGGTCATCCTAAGTACTTCCGTTACTGAGAACCGATAAGTATATACCTGGTCATCATCAGACCTTCAGAATGTATCATGTAGTAGCACCCGTACTCAATCAGATATATGTTGAAAGCTAGGTCATCCTAAGTACTTCCGTTACTGAGAACCGATAAGTATATACCTGGTCATCATCAGACCTTCAGAATGTATCATGTAGTAGCACCCGTACTCAATCAGATATATGTTGAAAGCTAGGTCATCCTAAGTACTTTCGTTACTGAGAACCGATAAGTTAAGAACCGACCGTCACGCGACATGCGACACACGTACCAAAAAGTTTGAGACGATGTAATAAAAGTTTCACTTTAACTTCAAAACTTTAAGGGATGAAATTCCAAAAAAACTTAATACTTCCAAATTTTGTTTCTAATCTGGACCTAATACTCGTATATAAATTTTTATGTTTTTAACTTAAAAAATGACGAAGATGCGTAATAAGTTCCATTGCCTAATTTTGGAGCTTTCTGGATTATTGGAGGAATTTCTAGAACATTTTATATTGATCAGAAAATTGGCATACAATCTAGATCATTTAAGAAATTTCTAGGTCATTCTAAAATCTAGAACAATTAAAATGTTTTTATATTAATGATAATCACACATTTCTAGAAATCACATGCTGTTAATTCTTTAGAGGAATAACTGGTTGTTGCAGCGAATAATTAAAACTTTTTCGAGAGCACACATTTAATTTCTGTAAGAAAAACACAGAGAGAATGAATGCATTCAAGCGACGGTCGACAGATAACAAAATCATAATTTTGCGTGGGTCCTATGTACCAGCCTTGTCATCTACCAGCAACGCGCGGCTCGGAAATATTGCATGCCATTTAACCGTAGGCGTTTCAACCCAACACGTTTCAACCCCGTATCTTCTACACCCTTATAGCTATCAACTTGCAACCACCCTTATCTGAGATTTGAGCCTCGTACTTATTGCGACATATACACACTATGCGCTTGCAACGTGCAGTATTGGCTGCAAAGTGAAATATAGGGACACACACGTCCTCTTTTATATATATAATAGATGTACACGCATGTACATGAGAGAAAGAAGGTTAAACTTCACAATATTTATTGCAAACAATTACCATATTACAAAGATACAGCTTATAGTAATTGGTCTAGAATGCTATTAAGTCTGATGGCGTTCATAGGCGTGGGCAAAGGGCTGAAGCCCCCGCCTCACCTCCTTCGTCCCGAGTAATGTTGGTAGCAAGCGCGAACAATATAATTTAATTTATAAAGATAAACCTAAGGTATTTCTCGTAGTCACTTTGGACCCTTTTCTTCCGAGGCTTGAACAGCGAAAGACGGTGGACGGTGCCGTCATTTGCTGTTCATCTAAAAAAATTTAAAACTATCGTAGAACAAAAGATAATAAAGAAGTCATAATTACTGATTTAATTAAAAGTAATTCATACTCATACTCTCATGTTTGCTGTTGACGCTATTGAAAATGTTACCATTAGGTACATATAATACCTATTAGGTTCATTTTTATAAATTAAATTTTGTTTCCCAAACTCGTCAATTTTGATTTGATATGTCGATACTTTCTGCTTCAGCATCTTTATTTTCTTACGCTGTTCTTGTACTTGTCTGCCTAATTTTTTAATTTTATCTTCAGATTTAGCTGCTACAACCTGGAAAGTAATTTACAATATATTAAGTATTAACTAGGATATCCATATACAATTATATATAGAGTTTAATCATTAAGTGTGGCCAGGCGATTATTCCATATACATACGAGATATAAAAATGCTTTAAACTGATAAAGATTTTTTGTATAAATAATTGTTGTAACAGCATTTTTAATTTGAAATCATTTTATTGTACATTGATATATCAGAGAGTTGATTTCTTTTTATATGATATGATGAAAATACTCACCATGGTACTGACTCCTATATTAACTGTTAAGTCTACATCCATATTTGTTGGTGTCGTTGGCAGTTGATCCATGTAAATCAGATTAAGTTTATTGATGTCAATGGGCATATACGCTGCAAGATAACATATATTATTACTAACTTATTAAGTTATTACTGTGCTAGATTATCACTGAATATGCAATGTATAGTTATCACAATAAAACATGGAAATCAAAAGTTTATATGACAACAATTTAGTATAATTATGTGTAAAATAAACTAAAAGAATAATAACCTACATTAACATTTAAAAGTCTAGACAACAAAGAGCCTAGACAAGCATTCATTTTACTACATTATAAAAAATGTAGGTATACTTACTGGAAAAAGAGTGGGAACCACATCATCCTTTAGCCTAACAACATTCAACGTCCTATTCACAGTTTTTTTTTTATTAATCCTTGGAGCATATTCATATTACTCCTGCAGGTCCTCCTATATCATCAGTCCATAATTTTTTAAGTCCTTCATTCTTCGGAAATCTAAAACAAATACATGCACCGATAAAATAATGTTATAAATCCATGATAAAATAAGTTCACATGTATTTTAGATCACTGCTTAAAAATATAAAATTATATCCTTATCAGCTGTGTGGTGACAGCAGAACAAAATACAATTGTCATCTTTTTGCCCCAGGTGTCATAAGAGGCAAATAAGGGAATATGGAGAAGAGGCAGAAGCGTCCTCTGTGTAACAACTACCATTTACTACAATCACAATCCTGCCTGCCCAGCTTGGTGATTATGGGCAAACACTTCCATTATTGGAAGAGGCTTCAGTTCAGTAGGAGCAGTATTAATAATCTTTTAATAGTTTGTGCTATTATCTACTCGTAATAATAATGTGCAATATTATGTTTAAATATTATTTCCAGCAACATATGACAATGGCTCTGAATTTCGATACATTGGCAAAGCGACATTTTGGTAAACAGTATTTAATCACTAATGTAAATAAATGTTGCATATAATATCGATAACTCGAAAAGTACGGTACAACGCTAGGTGTGTTTATAACCATTTCAAATATTTACTTGAACTATTTATGTTGAAACTAGTTATCAGAAATTATAGATAATAGCGGAAAACGCAGTCCAGAATTCCTAATGTAGACACATAATCATAATAAACCCAAAATACACATGAAAATTACAACTAACCTGAAGAATGATAATCCTTCGTAATTTTTTCGAAAGTTTGAATTGCACCCTCTGATGCAACACTTTGCCATGTTAGGTTTTACTTAGTTCACTTTAGATACACAATAAAAAGTAGCAAAATACACAAATTCACTATTAAAATCAAAAATAAACTTCGAACAACACATTAGATGACAGCCGAACTACTTAGAATGTTCGTTTCGTAAAATGGCGTCCGAACCGAAAAGCGCTTCAAGGCGGGGCTTGCATAGACTTTATTAAAATGTTACTAGAAAATTGAAATATGCTATATGTATTGTACTTTTTCTACAAGTCCATATTGTAACGTGTAAGAAGAAGACAGATATATTTTTGGTATTTCGGGTCATATTTGCACAATACATGTATAATGAAAAAATATATACGCAAATTAGGGCCTGTCCTCTCTTTTTATTTTGTCATTGCATCACAGTATCACACACATGATACATCACATCAGTATCACAGTCAGTCAGTGAGAGTCGGTCGGTGTGCGCGGACGCATGTATTAGTAGTTAGTACGCACGCAGCGCGGCGCGGCGGTGCGGCAGCGGGCAGTGTCGGTGCGTGTCGAACGTTACGAGTGGGCTGTGGGGTGCCTGGCGCTAGCGAGTAGCCTGCCGGCTGCCGGCTGCCGGTATTGTGCTGCTAATTAAATAAACACGGGTGAGTTACTAAGCTTCATTAAGTAGGGTGTTCTGCCCTTCTGTTCTATAGTTTTTTCGTTCATTACAATAAAACAATTATAATAAATAATATATAATAATACAATAAAATTATAATAGAGAGACCAATGTCCAATCCAATGTCAGTGCAGGCAGTCCTGGATTTGTCAATAGGCCGTATAGGCCGCGGCCTAGGGGCGGCAGCGTCCTAGGGGCGGCAGATTTCAGATTATATAAAATAGATGATTTTGCTTATAAAAAGTGTCGCAAAAAATTACTGCCTTCCTTACTATGAATGGAAAATTATTATTTTAGAAAGGTACATGGGGTGGCGGAAGTAAATTGGCCTACATTCATAAAAAATATAAATCCGGCATTGAGTGCAGGCCATAACATGGTTGGTGTTAGAGCTCGGTGAGGAAATTGAAGCGTTCGGTGATTGGTTTGTTTGGCCAGGCTCACAGGACTCACAGGAGAACAAGATCCGCAGCCGATGTCAGAATCTCGGAAACTTTCTAATACTATGTCAGATGTTCTTCACAATCTCATAATTAAATAATTATGAAAATATGAACCTATAACAAATAGTGAAGGTTCGCGTGGGTGAAATGAACCTAGGTACATCAACTACACTATTTGTAAATCTATACACGCGGCAGCGTGTCAAGCCAAGTTCAAGCAAAGGAACTGGCTAGCCAGCGCCGAGTGTAATATTACACGAACCACTTGGTGCCACTTTTGACCCTTTTATAACTCATAACCTCTTTAACGTAAACACATAAAACTACGTGTGTTTAATTATATCCATAAGGACATGTAGATGCCCAAATTTCATAAAGCTAGCTCAAACGGTTATGAAGATATGAAGGTCAAAAAGTTGTAAATTTTAGCACTGACTGACTGACTGACTGCCTGACATATAGTACCTAAATCTAACCTACTTCCAGATGACCTAGAAGGATGAAATTTGGAATCCAGCTTGGTAATTGTGTGTAAGCGTAGGAAAAAATCAAAAAATAAAAAAAAGTCGAAAAATAAGTAATAATACTTTTTGCTTCACCGTAAAAAGAATGGAGATATAAATGAGTGCCAAATTCTATGCAAAATCAAAATATGTATTTCTAGGAACAAAATAACATTATGAACAAGTATTAAACTATATTTCTTTGCTTTATTGGATACCTATAACAATTGCTGTTATTTAAAAATGTGAGATCTTAAAGTAGGTTAGATTTGACTTGGCTAGTTTTTATCAGAATTAAAATGTTGAATAACTTTATAAAATGACTGATGTAATGAAAACTGGCCAAGTCAAATCTAACCTACTTTAAGATCGCACATTTTTACAAGCCCACAGCCAAGCATAATTTTTGTATAGAACTTGGCTCTCCTTTTTTACATTTATGTTTTTGGTGGGATATTATTCACACTAAACAGTTCTCATAATAGGTGACAGTGGCAGTAAATTAAATTTAAATATTATGTCAATAATAAGCGAGTAGTGGCGTACGCTGCGGCTTTGATGCGCGGAGATCAAAAAATCTATTTAAAACGAAGATAAATCTCGGGAGCGAGGCGCCGCTGGTGCCAGGTGCCAGGTGCCAGCCCTCACAGTATACACGCTGTACTGTGCAAGCTGTAACAATAAATACAGGATGCACTCGGGCAAGCGGGCACAGCTGAGCGGGCAAGGCGCGGGCAAGGCGCGGGCATGGCGCTGGTATGGCGCGGGCGGACAGTAGCCTACGAAATGAACTGCATCGCATCCGGCGCCGCGCGCCGGCGGCGTGTCGCACGTTTGTACAACACTGGTTGCATTCGGTGTCGATGTTCCACAGTCATGCGAACTTGTTGTAAGCGACCAACAACGAGACTTGTGCGTCGAAGCATGC
>CAWVQL010000053.1:0-36214 GCA_963932265.1 Thymelicus lineola | reverse complement strand
CTTTAATCTTTAATTAAAATACATAAGGTTAGGGCCGTCCATTAATCACGTGAGGCTTGAAAGGGGGGGGGGGGGGAAGGGTTTGACAAAAATCACGAAAATAGCACGAAGGGCAAGGGGGGGTGTAGTAAGATATCACGTGTATTTATTTTTTGGTCGAACGAACGAAGGCCTCACGCGCCGCCACCGACTGCCCGGCTCGGCATGTTTTGGATTAAAACAATGTCGAAAATAGGTGATCTGTATAAAGACCTTTTTGCAGAGTATATAGAAGGAAAAATACACGTGATGTTAGGAGAGGGGGGGGGGGGGGGTAGTCTTAAACCTCACTACATATCACCAAGGGGAGGGGGGGGGGGGGGTTAAAAAATGCTAAAAAAAGGTCACGTGATTAATGGACGGCCCCTTATAATTCCAAATTTTACAGTTGTTTTTATGTAGTGGTTTTTTATTACTTGTCTGTGTTGTTTTTAACGTGAGGTGAGCCGTGAGATAATTTGATGGCATTAATTATAAGTTAATTAATGCGCCTGAGATATAGTGGTTTTGTAAAAGGAAAACTTAAACATTTATTCGCCAGTCGCCGTCGCCGCGTCATCGATGACGCTCGCGTTGTGATCTGCGCATTGTCATGTATTGTAGCTAATAATGTCGAGTGCAAAATGTAATAGTTGTGGCGTTGTAATCAACGAAATTCTAGCTTTCATCCAAAACAAATTGGATGTTATAGATCAAGTAAGCTTGATTCAAATTTGTTCAAGTGCATTTAGCTCGGATGAAATAACGGATGCAAGAAACTTATTATGTGAGTGTGTAAAACAACTCAACAAGAAGAAATCACAACGAAAACGAGATGGAAAGGTTCAACGAGACTTAGAAGACATAATAGGATGGTTCCGTGAGCTGGATCCCAACGAATTCCCAATTTTTGTTGTGCGGAATATCAACAAACTACCCCCGGTTCACTTTGACCATATCGATGTGACCAAACTCTTGAAGGATATTTTAGTGCTTCAAAGGGAAGTTATAACTATAAAAGAAAAATACACACCATTAGATGAGTTCACGGTCTTAAAAAGTGAGTTAGAATGCTTGAAAACCGCCTCACTGGTAAATAATTTTGAAGTGCATAATAATAACACCTTGAGGCGGGAGGGATTGCATACGGTTGATCTATCAAGTGGCTGTGATAGTGGGCCAGTAGGATTGGTGCACATTCCGGAACCGGCACCAACTCCAACACTGACCGTAGAAAAACCTGTGGATGTAACTATCAGTAACCCGCGCGAGATGGTAACGCCTACTAAAAAACTCCACCAAACACCACCTGTTTCCGTAGAGATAACCAAGCTTAGGCCACTGAGTTCTGTCAGTAGCAAAGCCTCGTCTACTCATACAGCTGCTCATCCACCACTACAGCGCAAATCATTTGCTCAAAACGTCAGTGAGGCAGGTACATGGAGAGATATTCAACCCAGTGAGCAATGGAAATTAGTACAGAGAAGGAGATATAGAAATAGATTGGAGACGGCAAAAGGGGAAGCGATAACTGAACCTGATACGAAGTTTAAGGCGGCGGACTCAAGTGTAGCATTGTTTATTAATAATGTTGATAAATGTACAGCACCAGAGGATATAACTAGATATATAATACAGAAAACAAATGTTGAGGTGAAATTAGATAGAATAAAAACGAAATATGAGCGAGAGTACAATGCATATAAAATCATGGTACCACGGAGTAAGTTGAATATATTTATGGATGTAAAGTTATGGCCCCATGGAATCACATTTAGACGCTTCATTAACCGGTTTCGAAGAAGCGAGGAGAACTCGAATAATATTATTTTAAATGGATAATACACAAAAATTGACATTTATTAGCTTCAACTGCAAGAATGTTGTTCGATCGACGGACTGCATAAGAAAACTATGTCGAACAGCTGATATAGTCGCACTGCAAGAGACGTGGCTGCTACCGCACGACGTGCCCTACCTCGGTACAATAGATGACGGGTTCGCGTTCACCGGCACTTCTGCCGTGGACACGACTGCTGGAGTACTGCGCGGGAGACCGTACGGCGGCGTAGGGATACTCTGGAGAAAAACTGCGTTCCCCTGCGTTACCGTTCTCACTTGTAACAGTGTTCGTCTTACGGCTATTAAAATACTAAATGGTGACCGACCATTTCTAGTCATATCAGTGTATATGCCGATCGCGTGTGTAGACAACCTATGCGAGTTCACAGAGTGTTTGAGTGAAATAAGTGCAATAATTGAAAGTAGTGGTATCGAATCTGTTTTTGTACTTGGGGATTTTAACGCGCACCCGGGTGAGTCATTTGGTAATGAACTAGCTAACTTTTGTAGTGAGCAGTCGTGGACGTGTATAGATATGGATATGTTGCCGGCAGATAGCTATACATTTATAAGTGATGCGCACGGCTGTCGCCGCTGGCTCGATCACTGTTTAACGACGAGCGCGGCGAAACTATCTGTGCGCACTATATCGGTGCTTTACGGTGTTTACTGGTCTGATCACTGTCCCCTGCAGGTTGAATGCGATTTTCAGTTAATTCGACCTACGATAACTGCACCTATTACCGCATGTAATAAAATCCTATGGGGTGAAAGGAAACAAGAGCAGATCAATAAATACCGGGAGATTTGTCACTCAGAACTATGTAAACTTGTCTTTCCTACGAACTTTAATAACTGTGCTGATAAATTTTGTTGCGATGAAGGTCACAAGATAATAATTAATGAAATATACAGAACTATTGTACATATTCTCAGCCATGCTTCTGAAACTAGTTATGTAGGACCTACGCAGAAAAAATATAGACCAGTTCCAGGGTGGAATAAATACGTTAGCGGCGCTCACAGGGCAGCTCGGTTGGCTTATCAAAACTGGTTACTAATGGGGAAGCCCACAAGTGGACCCGACTATATTGATATGTGTCAAACACGCCAGGTTTTTAAATCGAAGTTAAAGTACTGTCAAGATAATGAAAAGCAAATTAGATTAGACATAATAGCACAACATCACTCGAGTAAACATTTTGGCAATTTTTGGAAACAAACTAACAAATTAAACCTGAAGCCGAGGTGCCCTGCGAGCGTAGCCGGCGTTCACGAGCCACGGGAGGTTGCGAATCTATTCCAGCAACATTTTAAAGTGGAACCGGTGAACAATTGTTCCAGTAATCAGATGTTTGATGCTGAGTCCTTGACTGGGGACGTCAATATTAGATTTACAGCCAGAGACATAGCTTCCGTTATACAGAAAATGGTGAGAGGAAAGTCCCCCGGCCACGATAACCTTAGCATCGAACATCTCAAATATGCTGGTCCTCATCTCCCTCGAGTTCTTGCTTGGTTTTTCAATTTGTGTATCAGCCACTGCCACTTACCTGATGATTTGATGTATACTGTAGTTGTCCCTATAGTTAAAAACAGAACGGGTGATGTTTCAGATCTGTCGAACTACAGACCTATATCGTTAGCTAACGTCATCGCTAAAGTGCTGGATAGCCTGATTGACAAACACCTGGATAGGCACATAAAGCTTCATGACTCCCAATTTGGGTTTAGATCAGGTCTTTCAACGGAGAGTGCCATCCTGTGTTTAAAGCAGACTGTCCAGTACTACACAGATAGGAAGACACCTGTACTAGCTTGTTATCTAGATCTTTCTAAGGCTTTCGATCTAGTTTCATACAATGTTTTATGGCAGAAGCTTAAAGAGGAGGCTAATGTACCCAGTGACATTGTAGCAATATTAAAATATTGGTACAGTCGTCAACAAAACGTTGTGAAGTGGGCTGGCGCATACTCGGATGTGTACAGGTTGAAATGCGGGGTGAGGCAGGGGGGGTTGACTTCGCCCCGTTTATTCAACTTATACATTAACCGGCTGATCGGGGAGCTAAGCAGTACCAAGGTTGGGTGTCACGTTAACGGGGTATGTTTAAACAATATTAGTTACGCCGATGACATGGTACTGCTGAGCCCTTCGATTAGAGCTATGCGTCAGCTACTTCACATTTGTGAGGAGTACGCCCGAGCTCATGGACTCAGATACAATGTGAGTAAAAGCGAGATGATGATCTTCAAGGCGGGGAAAACAGTTTTCTCGAATCCACCCCCGTTACTTCTATGTGGAACCGCCTTGAAGAGAGTCGACAATTACAAGTATCTGGGTCACTGGGTCTCAGAGGATCTGGGTGACAACACCGATATGGAGAGGGAACGCAGGGCGCTGTCTGTACGATGCAACATGCTGGCCCGCAGGTTTGCTCGGTGCACCGACGAAGTTAAGGTGACACTATTTAAGGCATTTTGTCAAACTTTCTATACCTGCAGCCTGTGGGTCAAGTACACGCAGCGTACATACAGAGCCCTGATGGTTCAATATAATAATGCGTTCAGAATTTTGTTCGGGTTGCGGCGTCACTGCAGTGCATCAACAATGTTCACGGAGCGGCGGGTGGACGGCTTCCAGGCGATCATTCGCAAGCGATGCGCCTCGCTACTGCAGCGGCTGCGCGCCAGCCCGAACGGGATTCTGAATGCGTTTGTTGACCGTTGGGACTCCCCAATGTTCCGCCACTGGGCGCGCTTGCATGCCGTCCGTGAAGTGTAGGCAGCTTAGTTTTTTAATTATTTGTTATCTTTTACTAACATTAGATGTAAGTACATACCGTTACTAACAACTATGGACTCGATCCGAAATAAAAGATTATTATTATTATTATTATTATTATTATTATTATTCGTCAAAATTATCGTAAGGGAATAAACAACTGAAATATAATCCGAGTATTGACCCGCGGATTTGCTCGCTTATCGTTTTTTATTTCCAAAAACACTTGACTGCCTATATTCACGTAAGAATGTCTCTTATTTCAATGAAATCCTGTTCAGTTATTTTTTAATAACTTCTTTACAGAATTGTGAAACTGCGTAAAATTTAAAACGCGTATATTTTACATTATTTTCTGGGTTAAAGCATACATTGTAAATAAAAATAAATGAGATTACGTTATTAATAAATACGTTTTTGAAATAATAGGGCGTATATGACAAGTTGTAGTTTTGCAATCAATTATCTTAAATATCAAAGTATAGCCGATTAAGCTTATTTTATTACCAAAACAGATTTTAAGTTTCCTTTTTTTTGTGACCCTTTGTTTTAAAACAGAGATATAGTGTTTTTAAAAGGCGTGCGTTTTAGAAACACGAATGTTGTCGCAAAAATTGAGTCCATTTATTTTTTATAACAAGTAAAAATATACAGGTTTCTTTTGTAAAATAAATTACTTTGAAACTGACTCACACGTGGAACGAATCCTGAAATGAGGTTCGACCCTATATAATGTAAGAGATACTACGGATTTCATAAGACTATGTATTCAAAAAATTAAGTAATAACTGTGATTATTTAAAATCGTTTATTTAACGATTTTGATGAATTTAAGTGTGAAGATATTAAAGATTTATGTAATATAACTGGTGTGCTTATGTATAATACTTGGAATTGTGTCGTACTGATTTAAATATAATGAGTTTTCTTTTTTGAAATTGTCAAATTGTCGTTCCGTAATTTATTTAAATGCAACATATACGTGGGGAATTATTTTAACATTGATAATAACATCAATGGCCTGCATATGTTAATTTTTTTATCTGGCTACCTACTTTGAATTTGGAAAATATTTTTAAGTCAGTATGACAGTTTTCAAGTTTGATTATGAGTGTAATAAATTGTTTTGTTAAAAATATATTTTGTAATGTAAGGAACAATAATCTCTTGATTCGTACTGAGGCAATTGTGAATTGCCTATTTTTTCAATGAGTTAATAAAATGTTTATTTTTTAAATGTTATTTTATTTGTATATTCAAAAGCCTCAACGGCACCCAGCTTTGACTCAAAATCGTGTGAAATCGGGATTTTGCATAATTATCTCTGTGTCTCTGTGTGATGTCTTGGCTACGGTCGTATTAGCCTTGTTAATTATACGGGGCCCCAGCGTATAAGATCCCCGACTTAATGGCGCCCCCTGTAGTGATAATGGCGCCCACTCTAGTGACAAACCAAGCGCCCTTTTATGAGTTTTAATTTATGTCTTTAAGCCGGGTGCATGATATCGGCAATGATTGCACTGAAATTATTGAAAGACATCATCGGCTATGCTGTAATCGCCACCGACATCGCGCGGACTTCGGAAAAGGTCGCCTGCTAGCCAATGGTAGCGTCTACGGTGGTGGCAACTGGGAATAACCCCTAGGAACGATACTTTTGGCGCCCTTTTCATTTCAATGTCCTCATCCACCCGTGTAGGGACAAAGAACTAAAGAAGGATAATTGCTGGACGCGCGAAAAGACGTACGTAATATGCCAGGATTTCTCGGATTTTCCGGCTATTTGGCAACCCTAGATGCAGCTCGAAAAGCATTGCATTTTGATCTTTTGATCGTTATTTATAACATGCTCCTTATGGTTGAATTGTCATTCAGGTGAACTCAAAACAGAATTAATTACTTTATTGAAGTTATACTTCTTTAGGCGCGTTATGAAATAAATGGAAAAAATGATGAGAGTGAAATTTTAAGATTTGTTAACACGGACGGTGACACAAAAACGACGGTGACGAGCAAACTTGACGCGCGTTTTTAAAAACGCGCATTATGGAACAATGAATATTATTATATTTATTAAGTATATTGTTCTTTTTGAATGTTATTAGAATATTGTTTTTGAATATATTTTTTATTGTTTTTTGAATATTGGTTTCTTAACATTGTTTTTTGAATATTGTTTTTTAAATTTCGTTTTGAAAATTTTTTTTGAATACTGTTTTTGTGATTTTTTTTGAAATGATTTTTTTCAAATATTTTTTTTTCATGCCAAGGAAGTAAACTTCTCACGTGCGTACATAAGTACCTACACGTTTATATTTTTTTATTATAAAATTGAATTTTATAGAACCCTAATTACTTAAGAGCCATTTCGCAAAACTCGGTTGATAAACTATAGGTATTTGAAGCGGCTCCGCGGCGTGATATTGCCTCGCGCGGCTCGCGTCGCGCTTGACCTCAGTTCTGTGCGAGTAATCTTCTTGATACTTTCAAACGTAAAAATTTTAAAATTATGAACATATAATTTTAATTATACACTTTGTGACCACATACATGTATCTGGTTTGTGACAATATAAGTTTATATAACCATTAAGAGTACAATGTAGTAGTACCATTATCGGTAACTTATTTACATAATACATTTTAGGTACCTACTTAGGTACATCACAATAAAGATGTCCAATAGATGCATATTGCAAAAATCAATATTTTGGCAAATCAACGTGAAAAATTAAAAATCACGTTTTTTCAAGGTGATCTATAAAATGCAATATGCGTCCATTTTGCCTGCGATATTCGCAGCGCGTCGAAATACATAGGTATACCTAAATTCAAATCAATCGGAGGGTATAGAATCGGGAAATCCCGGAACCGAAAATCCCGGGATTTACAAAGGAATACGGTACTTTTCAAAAGAACCAGGAAACAAAATAAAAGAACCGGGAAACAAAATAAAAGAACCGGGATTTTCTGAAGTTTTGGGAAATAAAAATATGTCGCGTCGTGATACAAAAGATAACGTAAAAATAAAGTTAAATACAATCCATACACAAAAATGATTACAGCTTTAAAAAGAAGATATTCAGAACGTCGGCTACATGAAGCAGCTATACTAATATAATATTATTTACACAACCTAGATCGATATTTTTCTAATATAAGATGAAGATGATTTAACTCTTTTTTCTCGTCCAAGTAGTGCTGAATTGTGCAATACAATTGTGTTGCTTTCATACAATTAATACGAAAGTTATGTTTGCATGTAAGGTATAATAGTATGATGGTTACTCAATCACGGCAAACGAAACTTTCGGAAATCGTCTAGGACGCACCGTTTAGGAGATATAAGGAGTTTTCGGAAAATTTGGGAGGGGGGGGGGGGGGGTTAAGGTTGGGCCCAATAAGATTGGGTAATGTTGCAAGTATGAGTTCCACAGGGCGGATGGAAATTCAGTCGGAAATCGTCTAGGACGTACCGTTTAGGAGATATATGGTATTTTAGGAAAATTTGGGGGGGGGGGGGGGTAAAAGTGGGTTCAGTAAGATTTAGCAATAAGGTTTGGGGGTTTACTAAAGGGGGTCAAAATTTCCGTCTAAACTTGTCTAGGACGCACCGTCTCCGAGATATCCGGGATTTCCGGTTTTCCAAAAATCTATATCCCGATATCCTGATCTGCCGATCCGCGCCTACCTGATGAGTGCGGTATTTGCCCGGATGCCTCCCAGATTATCCCGACGCAAAATTCCACTTTTGGGTGAAGAACTGAGGGGGGGGGGGGTATAGGGGGAGGCCAGGGGTTGTGAAGGGAAAAAATGAGATGGTGAAGAGAGAAGGTGAGAGAGGGTAAAGGGTGTTGTGTATTTGAGATACGTGAGTTTTGGGGAGTTGACGGAACTTGGGTGCACGAGAGTTTCCAAACAACGAATGTATTATCTTTGACTAATAATAAGTGACTATAGCTGACTAATGTCGGAGCTTCTATCATTCCAACATTTTGGCTTAGCAATAGGGTCCCGTTGACACCGTTTGGGTACGGAACCCTATAAAGTACAAATTGATCTAAAAGTTGTATAAATAAAGGGTATGTGTATACAAGTTATAATTTTTTTTTTCTATGTAAATATGTAATTTACACATATAACAACAAACCTAAATACTGTAAACAGTAACTAATGTCTAAAAACGGACAATGTTTTATTTCAAATTACAGCAGTGACTTCCAACCCAATAGGGGTTGAATTTCCAAAAATCCGATAGCCTAAAGCCTTTTTCGTTAAATGAACTATCCAATACAAAAAGAATTTTTCAATTCAAACCAGTAGTTCCTGAGATTAGCGCGTTCAACCAAACAAACAAACAAACTTTTCAGCTTTATAATATTACAATAGTAATAGTATAGATTAGTATAGATATAGTTATATTTTGTATATATGTATGTTCGTGATTTTCTCCGTTACTACTTACACTACATAAATTGGAAAGAAATAGTTACTTAATTTCTATTGTTTTCTTCAAACCAAAGATGTTTAAAGCAGAATATTACGCAAACGGACCCCTGAATTGAAAAATGGTCTTTTGAAACCTATAATATTTTTGAAAGACCTTTTCAACGATACCCCACATTAAGGGAAGACGAAGAAAAAATCATACGGAACGGACAAACGGACGGACGGAAGGACGGACGGCCGGACGGGCTAGCCGGCCGGTTGAAATAACGAACGGACTAGACATGATTCCGATTTGACTACAAAACTCTGAAAATTATAGAAAACTAAAAATAATACAATTGACTGTAACTAAAAATTCTCACATGATCAAGACTGTTCAATGGCAATATAATTACGTTACTTTTACGAAATCTATTCCTTAGATGGCTAAAGCAAAAATTGACATAGGTCCGACGTCCAAGAGTGCTGCCGCACGACTGATTTGATTTCGCGCCAGTTCGTATCTTTATATGGTAAAGTAAATTCGTTTTAATAAATTATTTTTTGCAGTAAGATAAAAAAAAAAATTACGTGTCATATTCGACAAAGACCATATTTTATTACTACATAAATTTTTGATGGGAAATACGCTTTATTGAATACAAAAATCGATGGTAAAGTCATGGCATAAACCATGAAAATTGGTAATGTTATTGAATTAATTTTGAAACGAATATTATAGTAATCGTATATCCCTTGTAATAAATGCAAAATATAATATATGAGTGTTCTCTAGACATTTTTTTTTACTCAATTTAATAAAACTTAATAAAGAAAATCAGTGTATGAAATTGACTCTGTCGTCCTTTTGCTGAAAAATAGTTATGCTAGATTGACAGTTACGCAGAAACAAATTAATATTTTCAAAATTCCGGTAAATGAAGATCCAAGATGAAGGATTGATCTATTTTATGAGTTCATTTGCCAGCATTAATATCTTTCTTATGATACTAATTTTTGACATCAAATTCTTCATTCCGCGCGTCTAACCGCGAAATGGCTCTTAAGTTGCCTTTAGTTTGGCAACTGTCAACGCTAAGTTAGGTATAATATTCGTGGGTAAACTCAATAGGGCGTGGTTTTTCAACTCGGTGATAAAGTCAAGTAACTTTCAGCTCCAGATGGCGTAACGAGTGCTTTCTGGAAGTTTTTCCCAAGAAAAATAAAAGTGTTTTACTTATCATCTTATTGAAACTTTCTAAGGTCGAGGGATAAGTTTTGGTTTGCTTTTGAAGCCGTCACCTATGAATGATCTCTGTAGTGCTCAATTTTCTTAAGGTAAGAACGACCAACTAAGTAGGTGAGTATGTCTTCGCCACAACAGGTAGGTATAATCATTTCCTGATTGGCCCAGAAGTAGGCGGTAATATTAGTAATAATCAGTGAATCTTTTTGTATTAAATTAACATCTGTGTACCTACCATTTTTATTGCAATGATATACCCAGTCTATACCTACCTACTTTGGCTACTTTAAACCTGGTTACAATTCAAAATCTTCCCCACGGACCTCCCTGGACATCCAATATCAAGCCCCAGCGAGCCAGATGCGAGATTTTTCATTAAATTTATTCGCGAAGAACAATTTGCATGTATTATTTAGTCGGTTGATATGAAGAGAGTCGGGTCTAAATGTCCGTATTATGCAAATTGTACCATGTCTCCGTTCGACGGGCTACTGGGAACCGTCACGGACTGACGACCGTTGAATTAATTCTGCTGCGGTTTGAGTTACATTCTTTTTTATTTATGTAGAGGAAAATGGAGTTAGTGCGCTTCAGCCAGCGGTTGAAATGTGGACTATGGTGTATTGATCATAAAAATATTTTTATCAAAAAAAAAAAATCCGACCGTAAAATAAAATTTTATTGAAGTAGCCCAGTAGCATTGAAGTATAATGTCATAGTACAGACATCACGAACAAAATGTGTCCCGCCCGGGAGGTTCGATTTTCAAAATAGAACGAATCCATTGAAGATTGAAGCCACGTGGCGCCAATGGATTGGGACATACATGATGTTCGTGTTGTAGGTTCTATACGCTAGTAATAATACTTCAATGCCCAGTAGTTTAGAATGTCGTTAAAAGTAATACTGAACAACTACACCATAAAAGGATTAACAGTCGGGACCAATAGACGCCCCCTGACGCAAGTAGGTAAGTATATCATAGTGGCGCAAGTCTAGCAATACAACTCCAAGGGCTGATGGATGGATGGATAAAAAGATTTTATAATTATAAAATACGAATTAAAATTTTTGTAGAAATATAAAAGTAGCTTAAAATGGGAATGAGTTGATCTTGTCTAGCTAGAAAACTTACTAATTGTTAACGGGTTTATGATAAAACTATTAAAGCATGGGCTTAGTCAGGGAAGGCTTCAACCCATTCATGGCCCACTACTGGGCATGGGTCTCTCCTCTTGAGGAGGCCTAGAGATTACTCCACCACGCTGCTCCAATGCGGATTGGTGGAGGGGTTAGGTAGTGGCCAACCCGCGTGTCGGAAGTTTTCAAACCGCCCGAGGGCCTCCGACATGGCTTAACGACTGTTACCTTATGATAACAACCGGGACCGACGGCTTTACGTGCCCTCCGAAGCACGGAAACGCTCAAGAATACTACCGACCGCGCCCGCTGTTGCTTAACTTTGTCGATCACTTAGGATCAACGCAAGCCGCCGGGCTATGAGCGCTGTCAGGGAAAAAAGTTGCAAATGAAACGTAACTCTCATAGAAATTTAGTTTTTTTCGGTTAATTATTCACCAATTGCGACACAATGGGGGATAAAATGGAGGAAAAATACCAGTCCAGATAATTAACACAAATTCTTCAAATCTTTCCACAACAAATTGGTTCTGCAAACAATAGGAAGGTTATCTAATGGTAAGTTGACAAAACACGAGAAACAAAGAGACCTCGTATTTTCGTGTAAACATTCCGAAGATTTCTTCGTCTTATAAATTGGCCCTTGTTTTCTGCTGCGCCCAATTTGCACAACTTGTTGATTTTGCGACCTCGTCCCTGTGAGCTACTTTAGGGGCTGAGGCTGAAAACACGTCTGTTTTCGCCAGGTTATCATAATGAAGCTTATTTGAACAACAATATTTTTGGCGTTCCTTATTGGTATTTGTAAAAAAATATCAAATTAACACATTTCAAAGAAATCTAATATTTTTAAACGAGCAATTCTTGTATATATACATATACCTATATAATTGGAATCTCGGAATTGGCTCCAACGATTTTCATGAAATTTAGTTTATAGGGGGTTTCGGGGGCGATAAATCGATCTAGCTAGGATTCATTTTTAGAAAATGTCGTTTTATCGGTGTTTTCAGGCAATGATAAACTTCTACAATATACTCTTCCTGACATCTATTGGCAAGTAGCAATACTAAAGCTACTTCAGTAAATGGCGTTGTTAAGCAACACTAAACCGAGCAAAGCACGCGAACATTGTAACATAGTTCATAATTATGTTCAATATGTTACCTGAATTACGTTGTGTGTGTCAGTAATAAATCTTTTCTTTCTTTCTTTCTTTCAAAGCTCGGTCATCCGGATATTTAGTATTTAAATGCTGTTAATTTATTGCTGAACATTAGGTACCTATATCAATGTACCTATGTCATGGGTAAATTATAATGGATTACATAGCTTTTTATGTTAATAGATAACAAGGGTGCACACACATATTACACGTCTCACGGACATTGGGTATGCGCAATTCTATTGCACACCCCACATTAAGGTTTCCCTGTGATGTGGACGCATAGATTGTGTGGATGACTCGGACATTGACATGAGAAACAAACTTCTGCGACTAGAGAATTGAGATTTATTAACAATTTATAAGTAAAAAAGAGGTAGATATGTCACTAGCGCGCCGAAGATGAAGATCGTAAGAGCAGTCAATTTACCTCGTCTGCTCGTAGTCGCTCTGTCAATACAAGACGATAGGCAGTTTTGTTGTTGTCAGAAGTGCTTGAGATTTGACATACAACGTTAAAATGCCTTCATGTATTATTGTAGTGTGATTGGCGTAGTGAAACAAAAGATAAACGTGTGTGTGTTGTAGCTCTTTTCGGAACAGATTTTTTTTGGTTGATTTGTAAGAGCATGACGTAACTACCTATCTATAATTTTTTAAATATCATTGCTTATTAAACAGTTTTATTTAGCTTGCCCTGTATGTTTGTTTTTGTCAAATCTTGCAAGCTTCATTAGACTTACTTACACCTTATCATGGAGTTGAAATTTTAAAAATAGCTTTTGGCTCCAGCCGAAGGAACTCGTTAATGGTTAACAGCACAGTCCTTATTGAAGTATTATTACTAGCACATAGAACCGATACCGCGAACACCATGTATGTCCCATTGCATTGACGCCACGTGGCTTCAATCTTCAATGGATTCGTTCGATTTTGAAAGGAGAACGGGGGCTCAATTTTGAAAAAGGGAACCTCCCGGGTGGGACACACATTTTGTTCTATGTTAAAGTCAAAGTCAAAGTCAAAATATTTTATTCATATAGGTATCATTGATACACTTATGCACGTCATTTTTTGGCTTTTCGGAAGGTGCTTTGTCATGGAGGAGAAGAAAAGCCTAAAGAAACTCCTCAGCACATCTTTTAAAAAAATATTACAAAAAAGATATTATCATACAAAAGTTTACTATTCTGAGTGGAACTGGTTGCAGAGATAATCATTTCCATGCGTCTTTGTCATTTAAATACTCGTCTACACTATAATATCCCTTGCCTAACAATTGTGTTTTTACACGTTTTTTGAAAGATTCTATTGGCAAGTCACGTATTAATTTTGGGATTTTATTATAGAAATGTACACCAAGCCCAATGAAAGATCGTTGCACTTTACTTAGGCGGAACGAAGGCGTAATTAATTGATACATTCTTTTTGTTTGGCGATTATTAATATCAAAATTTTGTTTATATGACATTATACTTCAATGACAGTACTAATGTTTTTCTTCAGTCTACATTGACAATATAAAACCGTGTATTTAGTTTTTTAATCTATTAACGTCCCCACGAACTAAGAATGCATATTTGTCGTTTGTCATCGCAGTGACACTAGAGATGTACAAAAAAAAATCGATTCACGAAAAAACCAATTTTTGCAACAAATCGATTCAAAATTGTAAGACTTTCTAATCGATTCAATAATTAAATTGTAAATTCTAAAAACCGAAACATTTAGATATCCACAAGTAACTGGAATGATACTGCCTCCATTGAGCTACTTAAGTTACTTTACCATACCTATACGCTCAATAATTATGTATTTACGACTATAATAAAATATTTTTTTCCTAAAAAACTCACTGTTAATTCGTCCGCGCCGCATCCAGCGTATGAAATTTGGGTTTCGGTTGAATAATGAATATTCTAACCGTATTTTAATCAGTTCAAATGGCTGCGGTTAGAGATTATCGTAATAAACACTTTTGGTCATGTTCGTATAGAAGAGAAGAAATTAAACTGTTTAATTGTTAAACACAAAGAAAGAAATAACATAAATTCATTTTTATTTTAAGTTTCGATTATAGTAATGTATCGATTATTTTGGTTTTATAAGTGGCTTCATGCCGTCACATCACTTAACGTCAGTGTAGATTTTGTCATCTTCATATAACATTGATTCGACGCCTTATTTTTTTATTCAATTTTGCATAAATTATGATGTGATGGGATTTTTACTAGATTATAACGTTTAATATGATTTATAAATAACGTCAATACGAATACGATACAATACGAATAGGGATTTTTAACAAATTTTGGCAAAATCCTTTGTTCGTAAGTAACCAACTATTCATGTCAATTAAATAATTATTCCATTTTGCTCAAAGACGTACGTACAAGGTTGGTTCATATTAATAAATGGCAGCTGTCATTAATGCGTTCTTAGATAATTTTGAGTATACTTGTTTTCATGTCTGGTAATAAGATGTAGTCAATGACAAAACAACGGAACTCAACGGAACTCAATAGCAAGGCCTCAACTCCCTCTTAGCAAGGTTATTAACAATATTTTACCTAGGTGATACGAGTATTCGGATAATAGGGCTGTGTAAATAAATTCTGTAACACATTTATTTTATTTATGTTCTCACTAACGCCGGAAATATTGTTATAGACGAAAAATTGTTACACGAATGTGGTATTTGTGTGTGTTGGTATAAACATGTTTTTTTTCCATTTGAAATACGAATGTAATATGTAGCGATGAGACGTATATAACCTGTGCGTAATATATACATGTCCTATTGTAAGTAGGTACTTAATAAATAATTACCTATAATATAATATTTGGACGAATGAACATTATTACAATAAAATAAGTATCAAGTTGTGCTGAGGAGTTTCTTTCTCCGTATTGTCTCATGATAAGAGCACCTAAGAAATGTATAAAATCCAAAACATGACGTTGATAAGTTACCTAGTAGGCTAGTAGGCATTAGATAAAAGACTTTAAAATTTTATGATTATGAATTTGAATTTGACGACCGTGTATACGAAGACGGTTTGAGTCTTATAAAAGGCCGACTGTTACACAACTTATGCGGCAGATAATTTGAAGTTTTATGACCCAAATGGACAACATTGCTTCTTAAGAACTTCCAAGCATTTGCCGTCAACCCTACTTGTTATAGTTAGGTAGCATATAACGATGTTTAGGGCATTAAAACTTCTTAATTTTTTAGATATGAACTCCTGTTTCAATCTCTAGCAACGCCGTGGAAAATGCTTCACATTTTCTCATTGAGTCAACATTGCCAACAAACAGTGGCGGCCTTAGGGGGTGGCGAACGGGGCATACGCCCGGGGCCTCGCGCTTGCAGGGGCCTCGCGCTATCATCCGAGTTAAAAAAACTTTATATAGCAAAACAAAAATGTAATTGCGTAACTACGAACGGTATACATATATACAGTCTTCGATCAGGTGTACTCGTATTATAGATCGATGTATACAGTAAAATAACAATAAAAATACATAACAATGTTTATTTTTTGTTATTTGTCTGTATATATAACAAAACCGAAACGTTTACAATATGCACCTATGTCGTACCTGAGGTACAGAAAACCGTCTCTGGTTTTCTGTCGTGATCGTAATGGGTTTTTTGTGAATCTTACGCATTAAAATTACATGTTTAATGTATGTGCGCATAAAAACTAGTAAAATGATTATTTACGTGATCGTGATTCTGGAAGAAAATTTGAATCGGGCAGTTCGAAAAGAAAACTAGCTCTCAAAGGAAAAGGGTAATATACGAGCGAGTTCAAGGTAAAATTAAAGGTGTTAAAAAACTGAATAATTATTAATTACTACTGAAATTCTAAGTGGACAGACTGTGGGCAACTACAGATACTAAAAACGGTGACTTGAAAATACTTTGTGTAGTTTGTATTGAAATTTTGACAACTCATATTATATTCAAAATTTTGCATATATTTAATCTGACTACGTTTTGTTGGGTCCCTCCCAATTTTTTGCGTAAAATAAAATTATTCAACCTAACCTAACATTTGAGTTTAGTGTTTTTCATGATAGGAGACATCGCTCCTAAACCTCACTTTTAAATTTTATATGCTATTAATTTACAGTATTTTTTCCGCACTCAGAAGTGAATTTTCTTTTTTCTAGTGTTTATGAACGAATATTCATTTTTTTTATATAGGCGAGACGAAAATGCATACGGGCCACCTGATGGTAAGTGGTTACCGTCGCCTATGGACATGAGCAATACCAGAGGAATCGTCAATGCAACGCCGGCCCTGAAGGAGAACTCTTTTCACACCTTTTTTGAAGAACATAGCGCTCCGGGAATACCTCAGAAGGTAGCCCATTCCACAGTTTGCATGTGCGTGGCAAAAAAGTTCGTGAAAATCGGACTGTAGATGTCTCCACGAGTCCAATCGGTGTGGATGGAACTCCAATCCTCGGCGAGAGGTGCGATGATGAAAAAGAGACGTAGGCATCAAGTCGAACAATTCCTCGGAGCACTCACCGTTGTAAACACGCAGAGAGAACTAATGTCTCTTCTGAGACTCAGGTGCTCTAACCTGTCTGTGAGTGACTCGTGGGTCGTTGCAACTCGGACCGCGCGCTTCTGTATGGCGTCAAATGGGTTAAGCTGGTATTGTGGAGCCCCTGCCCAGAGGTGTGAGCAGTACTCCATGTGAAGCCTGACTTGAGCTTTATAAAGCATAAGCAGGTGCCTCGCAGTGAAGTACTGCTTAGCCCGGTTCAGGACACCAAGCTTCTTGGAGGCCAGCTTAGCCTTGACCTCTAAATGACGCCGATACTGTACGTCACTCGAGATGTCAACTCCCAGAATCCCAACACTATTACTCATGGTGAGCGCGGAATTGAGGCGCTATGACAAATGGGGTTTTCTTAGCGGTAAACGCGCAAACTTGTGTCTTCGCGGGGTTGAACTCGACTAGATTGAGTCGACCCCATTCCGAGACTTGCTCCAGAGAGTTCTCGACTTAAGACACAAGTTTCATTGTGCTATCCGCCATTTGCAACTGAGAGGCATTAGCGGAGGCTGTGTAGTAGGCATCCCCTGTACTATCATCCGCATATGCCACTTGTATGCTGCAGCAAGTCAATGGATCATTATCGCCAGTTAGGATATTTTTTCGCAAATACATAATTTCCCCGCTTGGCTGAGTATTATGGATAGCCTCAGGGATCTCAGATAATTACAATAAAAATACAATTATATTCCTTCTCTTTGCATGCTTATATTTTCAATATTTTCATTATTACAATATTTTGCTATTTTTCTAGCTTGACAATGAATGACAATCATGTTATTCTCTAATACTATGGTAACCAAACCAGGGTTGCTCATCTACAATGTACAAATGTAGGGTCGCTACACATTCATTTATAAAATAGGCTTACAGCTCGGCCTTCCTGCAACAAGCGAGTCCCTTCGCTTTTTTTGTTTTACACACACACACACTAGTTGTACCCAAAACATATCAATTTTAACCCCCAAAAATATATTTTTTTCATTAATAACCCACACTAGTTTTACCAAAAATAAATCAATTTTAACCCCAAAAAATATTTGTCTCATTAATAGCCCACACTATTTATACCAAAAACAAAATCATTTTTGACCCCAAAAAATATTTGTTTCATTAATAGCCTTAATATTATTGTTATTTCATAACGTAACGCAGCTTTCTTACTTTCGCTTTCATTAATAAATCAATACGTATCGCTGTGACCGTATTGCTGTATGTTGTCGCGTGTCCGTCGAACCGTTACTGCGCCTAACAGTTCGGCCATCCTGTAATCCTTCGACCCCGAAGGATGTCACTGAAGACATGCTCCCGGCAGTGCACTACACATCAGCAGGCACATTCTCTCCTAACTGTAGCCCCCGACGGCAAGGCTTTAATAAATTGGCCCATTCCTTTAAGCATTCTGCATCTGTCACGTCTTTATACACTCATGGGTCACCAGAATATCGCGACAGAGCACGACACTACTTCCTTTTCCATCGCCACAGAATACACAATAGTAAACATTGGAACAGAAGACTCATTCATCAAAATCGTTTAAATAAATAGCTACTCTTGCTCCTGAATTAAAGAGACAACACATTAAAGAGTTACTCAGGTCGCACAGCGCTAATCGTCAACAGACATCTAGACGTCGTCTCTCTTTCCAATCATAACTCTTATCCTCTCTGACAACGTCAGGGTTATCTTTTTTGTGATGAATTATGTGATACATTACAATACGTGGAACGGCAGCACGTGGCAGTCCTTCTAAAACTGGCCCGACCGCGACACGTACTTGTAAGTTGTAACATCATACCAAAATTGCGAAGTGCGCCAGGCTTGATCCCGCATAAAACCTTATCACTTCACCTTGCCTTGCTCCACCTTAGTTTTTCAGAGACCGCACCAGCCTCTATAACGTCATAATATAATGCCTCCAGAAATCACCATAATCTTGTGATCTCATCATAGCATGGGCCATCAGCCATTCTCCCCACCTTAATTGTCTAGAGATCGCTTCAGCCTCTATAACGTCATAGTATTATGCCTCCAGAGATCAACATAACCTTGTGATCTCATCATAGCATCAGCCATCGGCCGTTCTTACCACCTTAATTGTCCAGTGACCGCTTCAACCTCTGTACCGTAATATTATTATGCCTCCAGAGATCACTATCCCTGTGACATCATCAGAGTGTTGGCTATCGGTCATCTCCCTGTTTCTCATTGCAAGAGGCTCCAAAACGAGTAGCTTCCTTGAGTACCATCACAAATATCGACAGTATCCATATTATATATCTATAAGCCACTTATTCGACTCAATTGACCATGAACAGGATCTGGATTCTGGACATGAATTCAGAAATTACACAAAACTTTTATGGGTTCTTCTTCCTTTACATTTACATTTGCTCCCGAATCCTTGAAAACTTTTGTCACATTATAACCTGAAAGCTCTTTATATTTACATGTAAATTGCATCAATCAAAATCCTATGAAAAATCCTCCTTAGTACAAATACCGACCTATTTATACAAACTGTACGAAATAAACGTTACTGTCATTTACAAATATATTCATCGCCATCTATTGTCCAATATTAAAATCAATATTGACGTTGCCTCTTGAACAAAAGATTTAATTCAACTTACAATATTCCAACAAAAAAAACTAAACTAAAATATTATTCCTTCGCCTCAACATATATATTTAAACAACAAACTCAATTTATCAAATACTTGATCTCTATTATGAGTAAATTTACCAAAAAGTACGGCCCTTTTTAAAAAGTCTGCAAGTTGATTCGAGCTTTCTACATATTTTTTCCTAATGATATTCTGTACTACTTTTTCTCTAATGAAATTATACCTTATATCTGCGTGCTTTGTCCTTCTATGATAAATAGGATTATGAAAGAGTTCAATAGCACTCTGATTTTATCAATACAAAGAGTCACCAATAATTGTGGTCCACCAATATCAATTAATAACTGCCTGGTCCATAAAATTTCTTTGGCAACTCCACTTGCTGCCATTGTATTCGGATTCTGAAGTTGATAATACCACAATACTGTGCTTTCTGCTAGGCTAAGAAATAGATCCATCATTCATCATAAAGATATATCAAGTGTTTGATTTACATCTGAGGCAAAATCAGCATCAGAACAGCTGATCAATTCTTCATTACAATTACTTATAAGTTATTCAAAGTTATATTCGTCTTTAACAAGTACCAAATAATTCCCTCAACAGCATTTACATGATCTATATTGGGATTGTTTAAATATCCACTAACTAAATTTAATGTATAAGAAATGTCAGGCCCAGATACGGTTCACAAAACTATCAGAGCTTCCACTGCTTCCCTCTATAGAAAATCAATAGTACTCTCATCAACATTTTTCTTAAAAATTATATTATTGTCAGCAGGAGCATTACAAGTATTGGCTTTTGATATATTAAATCTACTTATCATTCATTCTTTAAACTATTTTTGACTTAAAAAATTGATTAATTATTCCCAACAATCTCCATATCAATAAATAAATATATTGCAACTAAATATTATTATGTCAAATATTTCTTTTAAATCATTAACAATACGCAATAACACAATTTTAGATACTTTTCAATAATAATAAGGCGTATATATGTGTACATGACAAAAACAACTATATGATTATTAAATTGGCCAACAAAAGTACAATTGTCTCAAGGACATAATATCTCAAAATCATAATGTATTTAAGAAAGAACAAAATGTTCTCTTACAACAGTGTGATGGCTGCTTTAGACCATACAAGCATTTTGTTAACGCACATATTTTTCCCGGCTCAGAATGAACTCCCTCGGGTATCTCTATAATATAGATATCCTCTGACAACTCACCATATAAAAAAATCTGCTTTAACATCAAATTGTTATATTTCATAATTTTCTCGAGCTGCAAAATATAGTAGTATTCTTATGGAGGAATACCTTATTGTCGGTGAGAATGCTTCCTTATAGTCAACATCTTTTTTTTTTTACAACCACATGCATAAAAACGAGCTTTGTATCTTTCTAAATTACCAACTGAGTTTTCTCTTTACACAAAATATCCATTTTTACGTCTCTGTCTTCTCATTTTTCTTATCTATTAACTTCGATGTTTTATTATCTTTTAGTGACCGTAATTTTCATAAAGCTTCCTTCCATTTATCGTTATTCTTAAAATTCATAGCTTCTTCATATGTAGTAGGTATGTCATCTACATACAAAAACAGAAAAAATGTTTGTACAGATATCCTTTATAGACTCTGAAACCATCTAACCGATATGCCTCAAAATGGTTTCATTTGAAGGGCAATAATCCGAAGGTGGTTTGAGTCCGTAAAAAAAAATGTATTAGGCATAATCAGCACACTGATAAAGTCTATTTTCCACTTTTCCCATACAACAATTTAAAGATATTATGTGAAAATGGCGCTTAATGCAGACTATCAACACAAAAACACTGATCTGTCTTGTTATTACAATTTTTTAGCGTAGTGGAACACGCCGAATCCACTAGTACTCAATAACATGTCTTTTCATTCTTGTCTCTTCCAGGTCGCAATGCAATATTACATTTGTCACTAACAGAAATCATTTGTAAGGGTTCATAAGTCACATCATAACGATCCTTTTGTGTTTCTACACTTTCAAAACTAGATTCTAAAGTATTTTGTTTTTCTCCTGATGAGATTGGTACATAATCTTGTATTTCTTCACATTGTTCTTTCTCATTCATAATAATAATCGAAGTGATATTTTCCTTCAGTATTGGTTGTTCTCATTGAACGCATGCCACGTATCTACTCACCGTTATCTTCCCACTTTCAACATCAAACATTCTATAATTTTTATCTTTATATTCCATCAATATCAGTTTTATGCTTTTTCTATCTAGTTTCCTTCTATTTTCGTCAGTTATATGAACATATCCTTCCGAATCAAAATTTATGTGTGTTCAAAAACTGACTTCTCTCCATTCCATAGCTCATATAGAGATACGTTTTTTTGTTTGACTAGAAGAACTTCGATTTATAAATAAACAAAACATAGACGCAATAGTATATCATGAGAATATAACATATACCTTCCATCATTGTATGCATTTCTCTCTCCTCTCGTCATTTTCTTCAGGCGTTAAAGGTGCTGTATATTCGTAAACTATCCCTTCCATCCATTGTCTGTATGCAATATAAAAATCCCATGACCAAACTTATCATTTATTATCACATTATATTTCCTGAATCAATCCAGGGCATCACCTTAATCTTTCCTTATCAATATATTTTATTATATTTCTTGTTATTTATAAATACATGACTATAACTGGTAGCACCATCTTTAAATAAGGTTAATACCTTGCTCCAGATATGTGTGTTCCATAGGTCCACATACATCGCCGTAGGTTAAATCACTAGCTTTTCATCGACCTCTATATGATTTATAAAATGGTAAACGGCTCCATTCACCATTGACATGCCTCACAAATAAAGTTTTTATCTTCCGTCAGAGTCACTGACAGAGTTACTCATGTTCCGAACCTCTATCAAGTTCAAATCCCCCAAACTTTCATACCAAATTCTCAAACTGGATTGCACTAAATTGTAATTATTTTGCACTGTAGTTCAAACCTTTATTTCATAACTGTTGCTTTCTTTCAATATTACTGTTATAACAAGAATACTGTCTTTCAACATTAAGGCTTCTATGTATTTCTTATTAATGATATAAACCTTTCTTGTTGTCATACCCTCTGGAAACAAATTTCTGCACAACTTCGGTACATAAAGTACATCTTCTTTAATACTTTTCACCGACTTTCCATTTACGCATCTATTAATCTATACTTTTCCATGTCCTTTTAACAAGAGTTTTTTTTTTCTTATTTCCCGATCTCATAGTTCTATCACCACTACTCTGGCCATACTCTTGTAACTCATAAAAAATAATCGTGCCTGTAAGACATGTGAGTAAGTGCACCACTCACTATTACCGATTCATACATCTGTATCAGCTTTAGATTATAAACTTTTTTCAGCACTAAATGCAAGCGTCTTTTGCGCTTAAGATTTCCTCCAGACATCCTTGCTGTTTGATACTCTCTTGCGAAAGGCCGTCTCTTGTTGCAATTATAACATACAAATCTACGTTTTGATTCGTAATCGCCACTATGAACCTCCGTATCGCGTACCCACGTAACCTCTCGTGGCTCTGAATGTATCCAAGTTTTTACCTGACACCTGGGTGTAAAACTATATTCAGGCCTCGCAGAATCTAGTGTTTTCTCGACCCTGGCCCTCAAACCTGAGCACACCTGGGTGTAATGTTTGTTGACCCTGATCCTCAAACCTGGACACACCTGGGCTTAATGTTTGCCGATCCTGGCCCTCAAATCTTGGCACACCAGGCCTGGGTATAATGTTTGTTGACCCTGGTCCTCAAACCTGGGCACACCTGAGTTTAATGTTTGTTGATCTTGGCCCTTAAATCTGGATACATCGGATTTAATCTTTAAGCTTCACAGTCTTGGCTTTTTTTTGAACCATATCAGTAACTGAAACTGACAAATCACAGCTTAGTAAACCATAAGACTACATAACACACAGAAAACAACACAAAGCCAAATACGCTAGTCTTTACTAATCAGCTGTTGTCACTTTTCCCTAAAAGGAATTATACCAACAGTTACTAGGGCACGTGGATAGAAAAAAAATTATACCATTGATAACGTAAAACTCTTTTTCAGGTTTATTTATATTTTACAAAGTTAGCGTTACTTACGCTACTTACGTTAGTCTCTTGTAGGCGTAGTTCGAAAAGAAATATCGTTCTTTTCGTCGATCCCGCTTCTGAAGCTATGGATAGCCTCAGGGATCTCAGATAATTACAATAAAAATACAATTATATTCCTTCTCTTTGCATGCTTATATTTTCAATATTTTCATTATTACAATATTTTGCTATTTTTCTAGCTTGACAATGAATGACAATCATGTTATTCTCTAATACTATGGTAACCAAACCAGGGTTGCTCATCTACAATGTACAAATGTAGGGTCGCTACACATTCATTTATAAAATAGGCTTACAGTATACATATATAACCTACCTTTATGAGTCGCCCATTTTTTCATTATTAACCCGATTAATAATATCTCAAAAGAAAACCTAACACAGACTAAAGTACTAATCCTCATTAAATCCACGAGCGTGCGGGGTTCGAAAAAGCATGTGCACATGCAGTAGTAATGTGGGCGAATATCGCGGCATTAGGTACTCGTGGCGTTCACCCATGCTTGGAATTCACTGTCTGCTTTCTATCAGGTGATGGAGTCATTGTGGTTGGCCAAAATAAAAAAAAAAACTCTCAAATCAAATCTAAACACACACATTTTACGGAACGGACAAGGGCCTCGCAAGGATCTGCCGCCCTGGGCCTCGCAATGAGTAAGGCCGCCACTGCCAACAAAGATTACTTTTGCTATGTTTTCAGGCTAAATCTACATACAATTTAATACATTACAAATTATAGAGATCTTGAGTTATGATAACAATACAGTTAAAACAACCAGACGCCGCTAATATCAACTTAGCATATCCCACGAGCTACGCAAATATTACATCTTCCAATTGCGCCGACGACGTACTATTCATTACTTAAACATTACCATTCGACGTTAATATTATTTGACGTCATCAAACAACGCGTAAATTAAACGTTTGACGTCGCTTAAGATGGGGGAGCAAACAAAATTATACGGAGGTACGTTATGATAATCAAACAGTAGTTATTTGCGTTACGAGACGAGATCAGCTCTGTTTGTATACGAAATGGAGTGGACGTCAGCATAGCGTCAGCTTGCAAATCTTACCCCACACATGAATATAAGGGGTCTATAGTCTATCCCACTAGACCCATTTAGTTATACCATGATAGGACATTGACACTATTTAGTTTTACTAGTTCCATGGGACTTATTTGACGACCCGTGTGACGTAATGATTAGTCGGACCGCCCGCGCCGTGCCAAAGGTTCCCAGCGAAGTGGATATTTGAATAATATAAAAAATTACAGAGTAATATTAAACATTACAGGTTTTAGAATCATGTCCTGCATACTTAATTCTTTTGTCGACTGTACCTACTGTTATGAGTATTAAACATACATACATACATACATACATACAAGATATGCGCGAAAAAATAATAACTTCCTGGCAGTCGGGTAAAAATACAAGTGAAAATAATGAAATAAATATCCAACACTACTATACCAGGTCACGGATGACTGAAGCAAATCAAATCGAATCACATTACTAGTAATAAAATTATAAAATCAATCGTTACCTAACCGTTTAATATTTCTAAACGGTTATATCACCGGGCAAGCAATCGTATCTGTTATACAGGGTGCTCGAGCCAATCACTCCGTACAGCTACAGGGTGCTGTAAAAGCGGCAATTAGCCTTTCATCTCGCCGCCGGCTCCTGATTGGTTCGCGGCACGTGCCCGTTAGAACGATTAACGTGATACACACTGTTGTCTTGTTCCGCAAGCTTTTAATTTAACCTTAAGACTAGACTTTCTTCTGTCTTCTAATTCTATTTTTAACCGACTTCAAAAAAAGGAGGAAGATCTCAATTCGACTGTATTTTTTTTATGTTAACTCAGAACTTTGGACTGGGTGAACCGATTTGGATGATTTTTGTTTTAATCGAAAGCTGGTGCTTGTCGTGTGGTCCCACATAAATTTGAACGAGTTCTGATAATGGCATCCATGTCAAAATCATATAAGTCTTAAATTTGCATTAAGTATGTGCGCGATATATGGACGAATAACTCAATATCACGCCGACCGATTTCGATGACTCTTTTTTTAATTGAAAGCTGGTGCTTGTCGTGTAGTCCCACATACATTTGAGCGAGATCTGACAATGATATCCATGTCAAAAGTACAATGTACTTCATTTGAAGTCGGTTATTTTTTTGTTAAAATGTTAGATTATCTATCCTATTAAAATTATGAATGTGGAAGTTTGTATGGATGTATGTTATTCATTCATACAATAACTAAAGAACGGATGTTCATTAAATTCAGCACAGAGGTATACTTATCTATACTAATACTATAAAGAGGAAAGATTTGATTGTTTGTTTGCCTTGAATAGGCTCCGAAACTACCGAACCGATTTGAAAAATTCTTTCACTGTTGGGAAGCTACACTATCCCCGGGTGACGTAGGCTATATATTTCATTTTATTATTTTACCGGAAGTGAAGCGAGGGCGATTTACTAGTCATAAATAAGATAATTATAGGGTACCCACAGAGTACTTAATCACTACGTTAGGGTACCTACTTGATATCCCGGAAAACGCGGTCTTCCATTTATTTGATCACTTCTTTTCTTTCATTAATTTTATAACTTCTTTCCTCATGAAGGCTTCCAATACTGAGGAATCTCGAAGTCAAAAATTTTATTCAAGGGTAACTAAGAGTAGTGTTAGTGGTAAGTTTATATAAATAAATAAATAAATAAGACCTAAAAAACGCTTTAGGATTATGGTTGCAGTAGCCTACTACCTCAGCTGTTTCCTCTTGAGGAGGCTAGAGTATACCTACTCCACCACGCTGCCCCAGAGCGGACTGGTGGATATAGGATTATAACCAACTCCCCGTTTCTTTAGGTTGGATTACATTAAGTACAAATCAGTTTGTGAACAAGTATAACAAACCTCGAAATACCACATAGTCCAGTTTCTGATCCTGCTCATGAAGCGTATGGTTTTTGAATTGATTGCTGGCACATTTTAAATGTTTCCTGGTTGTGCTTATTTACGATTGAGGACATGTGAATTACACACACACACGCACGCACACACACACGCGCACACGCGCACGCACATTGTACACGTTATAACACTTTTTATATTACACTGACCGTCTTTCTCGTAGTGAAATCTAGATTGACAGGCATGTAACTTACATACGTGTTATCTGGAGGCACGATCGTGCCCTCGTCAAGATGAAGGCGCTACGTACCTTTTTTCGAGACGCTTCGTTGTTTTATGAACCCCCATAACTTTTTTTTGGATTATACCAGATAAACCGTATTGGGGCGGCTTAGAATACTAACCCCAATCCCACGCCGGATGGGTGTCGTAAAAGGCGACTAAATCCGGCTCGCTGGTGGTAGGGCTCCTCGAGGGATTATATTAGTAATATTATATTGATTTTAATTGTTAATTAATACCATTATTGCTATTATTATTTCTCCATGGGGTTCGCCTGGATAGCTACCACCCTTGAGCATGAGTCAGCCGCCAAACGACTCGTCTTGTTCCGGCTGGGGGCTTGAGAGCCAGTTCTTTCTTTCTTTTTCTTCTCTCTTTCTTGGCCGGCAACGCATCAGTGATGCCTTTGGTGTTACTGATGTCCATGGGCGACGATAGCCACTTACCATCAGATGGATCATCAGCTCGTTTGCCAGCTATTTCCATAAAAAAAACAAAATTCGTAGGATATGATTTTTATAGTTATTATACACAATATTAAACACGAGTAATCGCCCTCGCTTTGCTTCGGTTTTCTTATTTTTTACACCTTGGGTTACATTATTGGAGTTTTATCAAGGATCGCTAATTTTTTGATAATATAATATGGCCTATGTCACCCAGGGATAGTGTAGCTTCCCAACAGTGAAATAAATTTTCAAATCGGTTCAGTAGTTTCGGAGCCTATTCAATGCAAACAAACAATCAAATTTTTCCTCTTTATAATATTAGTAAAGATATAAAGTTTCAATAGCATAACTGTTTTACTTTAAATTTTATTGACGTCTCAAATCCCCGATTTCGTCACTCACTGATGATCATCAAAATTAATTCGTAATTCTTGAAGTCCAGGAAAGCTTCCATTTGGTATGTAACCTAGTATGTAGTACACAAACAATAAAAAAAACCTATCTTTTTCGTCATACGGGCTTTTCTTTTCGTAACGAATCGCCAAATATTTTGACTAAGATGTAGCGTTTGTGAAGATAGGACTTGTATAGTTAGGACGTGTAAAGTTAGAAGCTTGGCTCTACATGAGTACTAACAATTTTTTGATGTAAAGTCATATAGTCTTATCTCGGCAACATTTTACATAAAAATGTTTTGCTGCGATATGAAGTACCTATTACGCACTTTGATAGCGTCATTAGCATTCAGCAAATACTTGTATGTACTCGTATACGTACAATAACGCTTACGTATATGGTACGTAGGTATATGGTAGGTTACTCAAAGTTTATTTATTTAGGTAGACAACAATAAATACTTTTTTAACCGACTTCAAAAAAAGGAGGAGGTTCTCAATTCGACTATATTTTTTATTTTTTTTATTTTTATGTTACCTCAGAACTTTGGACCAGTCCAAAGTCCACCAGTCACCCAGGTGAACCGATTTGGATGATTCTTTTTTTAATCGAAAGCTGGTGCTTGTCGTGTGGTCCCACATAAATTTAAACGAGATCTGATAATGGCATCCATGTCAAAATCATATAAGTCTTAAATTTGCATTAAGTATGTGCGCGATAAATGGACGAATAACTCAATATCGCGCTAATCGATTTCGATGATTCTTTTTTTTATGGAAAACTGGTGCTTGTCGTGTAGTCCCACATAAATTTGAGCGAGATCTGACAATGGTATCCATGTCAAAAGTACAATGTACTTCATTTGAAGTCGGTTATTTTTTTGGTAAAATGTTAGATTTTATTTCTACTACTTGGCTTACTGCTATCGCCGCGTCATTGATGACTTTTATGTTACTGATGTCCAATGGTGTCGGTGAGCAATTTCAATCAGAGGAGCTCGTCAGCTCGTTTGTTTATAGTAACATAAAATCTCAGAATAAATAAATTATTGTACAAACCTGAGGTACAAACATACACTTGTCTTGCACATAGCTTAGGAGTAGTGCTCGTACCTACTTGATTACATACCTATGCGAGGGTGTAGATCCTCCACAAGTAGTTTGGAGATAAGTCTCTCGGGGCAGGGTAGGTAAACCTTTTATTATTTAATCTGAGGTAAAGCTATGTATAAGTAATAAGGCACAACTCCGATTCTCCAAAATATTAAATTGCCTGGCTATTTTACACACAGTAGCAAATTAGCAATAATAATATTACCTACTATTTAACAAAACTGATGAAAGTGTTACAATTAAAATAACGTTTTTACAGATCCAAGATCCTCCAACAATAATAGAAGCCCAGCTGACAAATGCATTTTTGCAAAAAACAACTGTCATCACTTAAAAATTTAGAAGAAAGTGCATCTACCAGTCAAGGACTATTGAACGAGGTATTCCTACACCTCGTTACACTCAGTTACAAGATGTAAGAAGATTATCCGTCCTGAAGTCCTCATGGCTCGACAAGAGACTTCCCATCCAACCGAGCAGTGTGTCCCGTTGTCCTAACAAACGTCCCGCTTAGCAATCGAAACAGCATCTGTCGATTCGATTACAATACGACTACTGTAGTAGGCACTCGTAGTTTGTATTTATACGAGTACGTCTGTCATTCCCTAGTTCCTTAGTTCTGTTTAAGTTGGGACACTGAGTAAACTGATGTGATTGTATGCAATGTTCGAGATGCGGATTGTTAAGGAATCTGGCTAGGAAAACGCCTATCACCCAGTCGTGAAGCTTGTTGCTTGTTTTTTTTTGTTTTGTCGATTTGTAGACAAGACGTTAATTTATATCCTACTAATATTATAATATAGTCCTGCTAATATTATTATAAAATTGTGGAAATTGTGATGTTTTCTTTACTCTTTCACATTAAATTTCATATTATATTGTGTCTCTGTGATATGTCTTGGCGTCGATTTCTAGACAAGACGTTAATTTATATTCTACTAATATTATAATATAGTCTGCTAATGTTATTATAAAATTGTGGAAGTTTGTGATGTTTTTTTTTACTCTTTCACATTAAATTTCATATTATATTGTGTCTCTGTGTTAAGTCTTGGCGTCGATTTCTAGACAAGACGTTAATTTATATCCTACTAGTATTTTATTATAGTCCTGCTAATATTATTATAAAATTGTGGAAGTTTGTGATGTTTTTTTTACTCATTCACATTAAAATTACTATTTTCATAACATTTAGCACATTGGCAGATCATGATTGTGTTATCTCATTAAGTGACTAGGGCAATGCTAAAAGCATGCTTATCACTTCTGTATGTACATCTATATATTTTTTGTAAAACTTATTAACTAATTATCACAATGCAACAAATGATTGTATCATTAGAATCGTCTTGATCATTCACTGGTTATAGAATAACCCCCTTATTCATAAAAACAAGCCACGTTATAGAAGGCTTATAAAGTGTTTTGTTTCTTTCATTCTTATGAAAAACGACAAAGATAAAACATATTATAACGCGTTATAATATGTTTTATCTTTGACGTTTTTGCACGGTGCAATAGCACGCAATAGCTAAAATAGGTTTGTTAAGCATTTATGAATAAGGCCGTATGTGTATATAAATGTAATATAATATGTAGAAGCATGCTATATTAGTATTTTGAAGCCGGGGAGAACGAGCAATATAATTATCTCCAACGCTATATTTGTGTCACATAAATCGTTTTCTACAAAGCTATACGCAGAATCATAAGCAAATCTCCCGTGATTTGAAGTATTTACTCTGCTAACACATATTAAAATTTAGATTTGACTTGTCTCACTGTAAGTTGTAAGCGATAAACAAATAATTTATATTGACTCATTACTAATTATTTTTATCAATAGTTCCCGAAGTGCGCAATAGTTCCAGGAGCCAGGCCGATAATAAATGCGTAGAAAATTTGCTTAAAAACATAATATATTTAGCTTCGGCAGCTTGCGTCGATCCTAAGTGATCGACAAAGTTAAGCAACAGCGGGCGTGGTTGGTAGTTGGATGGGTGACCGCTAGTGGCAAAAAAATCTTCGGAAAAAGTGCTTCGGAGGGCACGTAAAGCTGTCAGTCCCGGTTGTTATCATAAGATAACAGTCGTTAAGCCATGTTGGAGGCCCTCGGGTATTTTGAAAACTTCCGACACTCGGGTTGGCCACTAACCTCTTCACCAATCCACACTGGAGCAGCGTGGTGGAGTATACTCTAGGCCTCCTCAAGAGGAGACTCATGCACAGTAGTGGGCCATTAAGGGGTTGATTTTTTTTTATGGAAATAGCCAGCAAACGAGCTGACGATCCACCTGATGGTAAGTGGCTATCGTCGCCCATGGACATCAGCAACACCAAAGGCATCACTGATGCGTTGCCGGCCAAGAAAGTAAGAAGAAAAAGAAAGAAAGAACTGGCTCTCAAGCTCCCAGCCGGAACACGACGAGTCGTTTGGCGGCTGACTCATGCTCGAGGGTGGTAGCTATCCAGGCGAACCCCATGGAGAAATAATAATAGTAATAATGGTATTAATTAACAATTAAAATCAATACTACTAATATAATCCCTCCGAGGGCCCTACCACCAGCGGGCCGGATTTAGTCGCCTTTTACGACACCCTTCCGGCGTGGGATTGGGGTTAGTATTCTAAGCCGCCCCAATACGGCTAAAACCGTTGATGCCAAGGATTAACGACTATAAAGGATCACAAAAGTTAAAGAGTTTCTTAAACTTGCAAAACACTCATGAAATTTTTTAAATTTTATCATCTAATTCTATTCAGTGGTTTTCCCATGACACTCGCACACAAAGACAAACAAATAGAGACAGATAGACAATTTTTTTATGATTTAAGATCAATGATAAACTTGGTTGATAGTGTTGATACATACGATTTACACACAAGTACAGAAAACTACACAACTCGTATTTTGCTTGTGACCAAGTCATTCCATTACTGGTGGTAGGGCCCCTCAGAGCCAGCGTCAGCCATCAGTTCGGCTGCCGGCTACTTCCATAAAGCATTATTCCATTAAATCGTTCCATATCCCTTCGCTTGTAGTGAAATAAGTGGTTTATAGGTCCAATGGTGACGTCTCGCGGGACTCGGATAATGATGCGACAGTAGCGAGTTTGAGTGACTTTGATAAATCTCGTAATAACCTCCCCGGGGATGACGTTCGCGCTCAAAGTTCAGACAGAGCGTATAGATGATTTTATCTTAAAAGGTGAGAGTACTTAGGATACTCTGTAGTGTAGTTTGACAGTCTTATCTCGGGTTCAAATCCTGCACTTACAATTTCATTTACGTACTTCTGCAATTTATTTCATTGGTACACATTATACATGACATACGTTAGATTTAAACCCCGAGAGTCTGGTCATACCACCTTAATGAGCTTTGTTCCACAGCACACATGTACGCAGTAAACATCAATACTGTTTCTCTCTCGGAGTAGTGTACCTAGTTTTGCTTTGTCGTAGTCAGGAGAAGGAATTTTAAATGAGCCCCCTTTTCCCTTCACCCTCTCGTATTACGGCTAGTAACGCATAGTCCATATTCAGATTCATCAAATTCATACACTAACTCACCAACTCTAACAACCTTCTATGGATAAAAATAGAATAATGCAATGTAGATTTGGAAATATTTTTCTAACATTTAATTAAATCTGACTGCATTATTTGGTCAATAATGAGGTCCTTGTCTGAAGCCATAACGAATTGGATAATATCGTCGACATTGTAACCTCTACAAAGAGTTCTCACTGTCACCGTTGGTTGTGAGATAAACTCATGATAAGTCACAAAGATGTCTAGGAACTAATATTGTCATACACCATTTACAAGGGAAACATTAACCGTTTGTGAGAAATCCACAATTAAATGATGCAGTACAAAAACTTAGAACCAAATGTTTAGTTCAGTTTCGAAGTTTCGAACTAGAAAGATGGGTGAAGGTCGTTTCTATTTCAGATCTTAGACAATAAATAAGGCGCACCAAGAGAATCAACGATGCGACACCGTCTAATGAACCTTTTTTGAAGAAAGAAGAAATAACTATGGTCATTTTAAAATACTGTAGTAGGGGCCAAAAGACTCTTTCATCCACTTGGAAGATTTTTGCGACGGTAAACTCAGTTTTTATAAATAAACGAAGGGATTTACTCTGAGTAAGAGATGCCGACTTATCTGTGACGATTCGGATTCTTCTTGCCTTTGTTTCTGCGAAAACTTTGCCAGCCGGCTTTTAATTAAGAATTTTGGAGCTCTTTGTGTTTTAAATTCACTTTCGTATTGGATGAAACAATAGTAGGGGATTAGGAGGGTTTATTTAGTATTTTGGCTTTCAGGGTTCGTTATCGAAGGATCTTTAAGGAGCCAATTGGTGTTGAAAATCTGGCTTTGAACAATTCTTTCCTTGTTCTCAGATCTTACACATATCATTATTACATACGATTTGGCATATTCCAGCAATTCAAACCGCGAATTTTGCGATCGCATATTCAGATCAGTTTATTAATACGGGCCTAAGTCAAACTACGTTAATGCATTTTTATAATTATTTATAATTCTTTTTAATATAAGTACGAAGTTCCAAACTGACCGTGACGTGAGCTGTCGATTAGCGATGCTATGGTACGTTAGTGGACTCGTTTTAATGAGCAGTGTGCAAGAGAACGCCGTGATAACATGTGTTTTTTACGTGCATTACTCCTGGCCCTGGTCACTATTGTTTATTCAGAAGATGGTATGATGTTTTATTATTTAGTCGGAGAGGAAAGAGTGTGACTTCAACCTACGTATGCGGTAATCAGGGGTTAGTATGGCCAACCTGAGTCGTAAGTTTTCATGCTGATCAAAGGCTTCCGATATGACTTGGTTTCAACGCACTAATGGCTCACTACTGAGCACTATTCTCTCGTTTTGAGGATCCCCAGAGCATACTTCATCACGCTTCTCGAGTGAGGATTGGTGGAGAAGGTTAGTGGCTAACCCAAGTGTCGGATGTTTTCATGCCACTCGAAGGTCTCCGACATGACTTAACGGTTTTTATCTTACGATAACAACTGGGACCAACGGCTTTACGTACCCTACGATGCACGGAAACGCTCAAAAAATTTTTGATACTCGCGGTTACCCATACAACTAGCGACCGTGCCCGCTGTTTAACTCGGCCGATCACAAAGCTATGAGCGCTTCAAGGTTGGAAAGTAGAGTATAAGGGACTCCATTTCCTTGATCGTTGTTTTTTATTCAGAAGATGGTATTTTGTTTCATTATTTAGTGGGAGAGGAAAGAGGATAGAAACTAGAGTATAAGAACTTAATTTCCTTGATTGTTGTTGTTTATTAAGAAGATAGTATTATGTTTCATAATTAATTTAGTGTGAGAGAAGAGAGACTAGAAACTAGGTGTAAGGGACTGCATTTTCTTGGTCATTGTCCATAAGATGGTATATTGTTTCATTATACATATAATGGGAGAAGAAAGAGGATAGAAATTAGAGTGTTAGATGTAAGGGACTGCATTTTCTTGGTCGTTGTTGTTTATTCAGAAGATGGTATTTTGCTTCATTATATAGTAGGAGAGAGAGTGAGAGAGGAAAAAATCTTCTCTTTTGAAACATTGCAATATTTTCTTTATTCATCTAGGCATAACAAAAGTCCGCCTGAACCCCAGCTGCGTGGCGAGCTACTACCAAATGTTTATTACAAGGGCTGTTCCACCTCGCACATACCAGTACTTCCACGAGACTCGCACACCAGATCAACTTAGCAAGACCGAAGATCACGACTGGGATAGAGAAAATGTAAGATGTTTTCTTCTTTTCTTTGCCTTATTTAGGTAATGGTTTCTTTTTCTTTATTCAACAGGCTTAAAAGGTCGTTCCATCTTGGTAGACTATGGCCTGAACCTCTCAGATTCTGTGACCCGAGTAGAGCAGTGGGAAAATTATGTGCTGTGACTTTAACTTCAAAGGCCAGAAAAACCAAAGTACTAAGGGGTAGGAAAGACTACTTAAGAGCATCTGTTTGGTTCCCTCTACTAGAACTGATCAACAATCAAAAACTATCTACAGTTGATTCCAGAAGGCAGATAGTCTAACAATATTATGATTATGCCGGGATGTACAGAGAACAGTGATTTCTAACTCTCCCTCTTTATCCCATGATACAGGCTATTCTCTTGAAGTCGCTATATCACCTAGCTTAATCCAACGATACTCTTGCTGACTTCATAAAACTGAACCGTAAATTGTGGTAACATTTTTCGGTTACAGTGTTGGAGAGGCAATTAGCAAGCGAAGTCAATTATTCTTTCGCTCGGTAACGTTACGTTCGCCACTGACATCCAAGAGGGACATTGAATTTTGGGTATCTGGGAGACCCGTTTCCAAATATTTTATCGCATGATTCGTTGAAAGTAAACTTCATGAGGAAACCTGTATAACAGAAATTACTGAAACGCCTATATCTTGGTCATGTAATGGGTTTTGGCTTAAGTAAAGATGTCAAAGCCAAAGTGGCACATTACGGATTTTGATAGTGGATTTAACATTTTCGTTTTTTAACAGACTTCAAAAAAAGGAGGAGGTTCTTAATTCGACTGTATTTTTTTATGTTTGTTACCTCAGAACAGAACTTTCGACTGGGTGAACCAATTTTGATGATTCTTTTTTTAATCGAAAGCTGGTGCTTGTCGTGTGGCCCCACTTAAATTTGAGCGAGATCTGACTATGACATCCATGTTAAAAGCATATGAGTCAAATTTGCATTAAGTAGGTATGTGCGAGATAAATGGAAGAATAATTCAATATCACGTCAACCGATTTCGATGACTCTTTTTTTATTGGATGTACTTAATTTGAAGAATTTCGGTTAGTTTTTTTGTTAAAATTTTCGATTTTTTGTACCTGTTTAGTGTAGCCTCAAAGATATCAACGATGCGCTTCCGGTAAAAATAGTTAATTCTGGCTTTCCACAACTGCAACCAAAAGACGTATAAAAGCATTTAACAGAAGCTTTAAGAAATAAGATCGGTAG
>CAWVQL010000052.1:0-21269 GCA_963932265.1 Thymelicus lineola | reverse complement strand
TTTTTCCCATTTCAGAGGTGAGTTTGCGGGTCGCATCGGGGTGGTTTTTCAACTTTTGGCGATATTTTTTTTGCTTTGTCTTGAAAGTATCCTCGATTTTGATATTTTGGGAATATTTATTTTTTCGACAAGATGGCGGACGTGGTGGCGGCCATTTTGAAAAATGTACGAAAAATGAAATTTTTTGGGTGCATTTTTCTTCTGGTTGGCAACATTTGAGCGGGTCCCTTTGTTCCGGGCGGTTGTGTAACTTGACCCAAAGTGTTGCCAGGTTTTATTTTTTTTATCTTCGTTCACACATTTTTTTGGACTTTCTATTCAAAAACATGAAAAGTAGAAGGAGCAATATTTTTTATCAAAAAATCGCATGGGCAAACGTGTCCTGGTTGTCGTAATGACATTTGACCATTTTTGTCGATTTCACCTGGCAACACTGACTGCTGGAATTTTTTTTTCGTTTTACGAAAACCCGAATTGATCTCCCAGAAGGAGTTGTGGGGGGTAAATACTATGTATGGGGGAATTTTTGGTTCACTCCCGGATCTATGGGAAAACTCCAACTTTTCAAAAATCCAAGATGGCGGCCGAGGTGAAAGACCAACTTTTTTTTTTATTATGCAGCTACCCAAGATTGGTGTCGTTTTCGACTAATGTTGGGAAAAGTGTTACGATGAATTTATAAAAATTTGAAAAAACAAGATGGCCGCCGAGATATTTTGATTTAAAATTTTTCAATTTTCGAGGTGACTTTGCGGGGTCGGATTGCGTTGGGTATTAAACTTTTTTGCGATTTTTTTTCTTTGTTGCCTTGCATCTATCCCCAATTTTGACGTTTGGGGTATATTTTTTTTTTCGACAAGATGGCGGACCCCGTGGCGGCCATTTTATAAAATGTACGAAAAATTGCATTTTTTGAAGGAAAAAATTTTTAGGTTGGCAACATTTGAGAGGGTCACTTTGTATGGGGCGTTTGTGGGTTTTAGTCTGAAGTGTTGCAAGGTTACGTTGATTTTTTTTTCCTTTCATACATTTTTGTGAACTTTCTATTCAAAAATATAAAAAGTAGAAGGAGAAACATTTTTAATCAAAAAAATTCACCAAAAAATTTTCACTGGCTGTCGTAATGACATTTGACCATTTTCATCTAAATTAACTGGCAACACTGGGAGCTAGAATTTTTTTTCCCGTTTTTTCACATTTCGAGTAGCCCAGCCGAAAGTATTGGTGGGGGGTTATAATGATGTATGAAAAAGTTGCTTGACTATCTATGGTTACTATAGGAAAAATCCGACCGTTCGAAAATTCAAGATGGCGGCCGCTCGGCGATTGTCAACTTTTTTATTTATGTGAGCACCTACCCAATATTGGTGTCATTTTCGAATAATTTTGGGACGACTAATACGATGAAATTAGAAAAAATTTCAAAAACAAGATGGCCGCCGAGATATATTTCTTTAAAATTTTGAAATTTTAGAGGTGACTTTGTGGGCTCGCATCGGGGTAGTTTTTCAACTTTTTTATAATATTCTTTTTGTTTTCCCTTGAAAGTGTCCTCAATTTTGATATTTTGGGGATAATTTTTTTTTCAACAAGATGGCGGACCCCATGGCGCCCATTTTGTAAAATATACAAAAAATTGCATTTTTTGAGGGAAAAAATTAGTAGGTTGGCAACACTTGAGGGGGTTACTATGTATGAGGCGGTTGTGTAACTTGACCGAAAGTGTTGCCATGTTTGGTTTTTCTTTTCTTCGTTCATACAATTTTTTGGACTTTCCATTCAAAAATATGAAAAGTAGAAGGAAAAATATTTTTAATCAAAATATTTTACCAAAACATTTCAAGTTGTCGTCGTAATGACATTTGACCATTTTCATCTTAATAAACTGGCAACACTGGAGTCCAGAATTTTTTTCACTTTTCGAGTACTTGAGCCTAAACTATAGATCAGGAGTATAATAAATGTATGGGAGATATTTCTTAATTAAATCATTCGTTTTGGAAAAACAATAAAATTTTAGTGTTGCCATACAAAAAATAATAATTTTCATACAAATTTATTTTTGGATTGAATATTTCGCTACTATAATGTATAAGGCATTATTAGGTACTAATATTTTGTGAATTTTCGTGAAAAAAATTTCAGTGTTGCCATACAAAAAATAATCATTTTCATACAAATGTTTTCTTTTTTCAAATATTTGAGGCGGTTTTCTTCATTTGATGGCCTTATAATGTATGGAGCAATTGTAGATTCCAATAGTCCGTAAATGATGGTGAAAAAATATTTTAGGGTTGCCATACAAAAAATAAAAGTTTTCATACAAATGTCCTTTTTTATGTAATATTTCAGGCTATTTCATCAATCTTATGTCATTACAATATATCAGGAGGTTGTTGGTACTTATAGATCGTACACATCGGAGGAAAAATGTTGCAGTGTTGCCATATAAAAATATTAATTTTCATACAAATGTATTTTGTGTCGAATATTTCAGATTGTTTGTCTATTGAATGTCAATACAATGTATGAGGCGTTTATTAGTATTACTACTAGTATTAGGCTTACTATTAGTTATCAACTAGCTGACCCGGCAAACATTTTACCGCCTATCAATTTCTCCTTCTCCCTCTCCATCGCTTTCCTTCCCCTCTACCTCCTCTTTGCCCTCCCTCTCCCGCTATCTCTCCTCCTCCCTTTCCCTCCCCTCTCCCTACCTCTCCCCCTCTTACCCATTCCCTCGCCCTTTCCCGCTCCTTCTCCCGTTACCTGTCCTTCTCCCTCTCCCGCTACCTCTCCGTCTCCCCCTCCCTCTTCCTCTCTCACCCTCTCCATCTCCCTCTTCTTCCCCCTCTCCCTCCCTCTCCCTCTCCTTTTCCATCTTCCTCCCTCTCACTCTCCCTCCCTCTCCCTCTTCCGCCCACTCTCTCTACGTCTACCTCTTACGTCTACCCTTAATCATGCCAAAAAAATAGTCAAACCAAAAGTAGTAGTTTGTAGCCAAACAGACCCCTGAATCGAAAAATAAATTGCCAAGACCGATGACATTTTTGAAAAAAACTATTTATTTATTTTGTCTTTTGCGAAAGAGAAAGGCACGCGCGCTGCTTCAGCAGCGCGCGCCCCACGCGAAAACCTAGTTATTTTATAATATATAATCCTAGACTTACCACCTAGTGATCTATATAATTGATCTCCCAGAAGGAGGCGAGATGGGATTTTGTTGTCTACGGCGGATATTCTCCATCCCCTCCCGACACCTCGGGAAAAATCTGACATTTCCCATTTTCAAGATGGCGGCTGCGCGGCGATTGTCAACTTTTTTGTTTATGGCCTTTTGCAAAATGTTTTTGGAGGTTTTCGTAAAATTTAAGAAGGGAATTATGAAAAAATGAGAAAAAATTGAAAAAACAAGATGGCCGCCGAGTTATTTTGGTTTGAATTTTTTCCATTTTAGAGGTGACTTTGCGGGGTCGCATCGGGGTGGTTTTTCAACTTTTTGGTGATATTTTTTTTGTGTTGTCTTGAAAGTATCCTCGATTTTTATATTTTGGGACTATTAATTTTTTCGACAAGATGGCGGACGCGGTGGCGGCCATTTTAAAAAATGTACGAAAAACGACATTTTTTGGGTGCATTTTTCTTCTGGTTGGCAACATTTGAGCGGGTCCCTTTGTTCCGGGCGACTGTGTAACTTGACCCAAAGTGTTGCCAGGTTTTATTTTTTTTATCTTGGTTCACACATTTTTTTTGACTTTCTATTCAAAAACATGAAAAGTAGAAGGAGCAATATTTTTAATCAAAAAATCGCACAGGCAAACGTTTCTTGGTTGTCGTAATGACATTTGACCATTTTCGTTGATTTCACCTGGCAACACTGACTGCTGGAATTTTTTTTTCGTTTTATGAAAACCCGAATTGATCTCCCAGAAGGAGTGGTGGGGGGTAGATATTATGTATGGGGGAATTTTTGGTTCACCCCCGGATCTATGGGAAAAATCCGACTTTTCGAAAATCCAAGATGGCGGCCGAGGTGAAATGACCAACTTTTTTTTTTATTATGCAGTTACCCAAGATTGGTGTCGTTTTCGGCTAATGTTGGGAAAAGGGTTACGAAGAATTTGGAAAAATTTGAAAAAACAAGATGGCCGCCGAGATATTTTGATTTAAAATTTTTCAATTTTCGAGGTGACTTTGCGGGGTCGGATTGCGTTGGGTTTTAAACTTTTTTGCGATTTTTTTGGTTTGTTTCCTTGCATCTATCCCCAATTTTGACGTTTGGGGTATATTTTTTTTTTCGCCAAGATGGCGGACCCCGTGGCGGCCATTTTATAAAATGTACGAAAAATTGCATTTTTTGAAGGAAAAAATTTTTAGGTTGGCAACATTTGAGGGGGTCACTTTGTATGGGGCGGTTGTGGGTATTGGTCTGAAGTATTGCCAGGTTACGTTAATTTTTTTTTCCTTCATACATTTTTGTGAACTTTCTATTCAAAAATATAAAAAGTAGAAGGAGAAACATTTTTAATCAAAAAATTTCACCAAAAAATTTTTAGTGGCTGTCGTAATGACATTTGACCATTTTCATCTAAATTAACTGGCAACACTGGGAGCTAGAATTTTTTTTCCCGTTTTTTCACATTTCGAGTAGCCCAGCCGAAAGTATTGGTGGGGGGTTATAATGATGTATGAAAAAGTTGCTTGACTACTTAAGGTCACTATGGGAAAAATCCGACCGTTCGAAAATTCAAGATGGCGGCTTCTAGGCGATTGTCAACTTTTTTATTTATGTGAGCACCTACCTAATATTGGTGTCATTTTCGAATAATTTTGGAACGACTAATACGATGAAATTAGAAAAAATTTAAAAAACAAGATGGCCGCCGAGATATTTTTCTTTAAAGTTTTGAAATTTTAGAGGTGACTTTGTGGGCTCACATCGGGGTAGTTTTTTAACTTTTTTATACTATTCTTTTTGTTTTCCCTTAAAAATGTCCTCAATTTTGATATTTTGGGAAAAATTTTTTTTTCAACAAGATGGCGGACGCCGTGGCGGCCATTTTGTAAAATGTACGAAAAATTGCATTTTTTGAAGGAAAAAATTAGTAGGTTGCAACACTTGAGGGGGTTACTTTGTATGGGGCGGTTGTGTAACTTGACCGAAAGTGTTGCCATGTTTAGTTTTTCTTTTCTTCGTTCATACAATTTTTTGGACTTTCTATTCAAAAATATGAAAAGTAGAAGGAAAAATATTTTTAATCAAAATATTTTACCAAAATATTTCAAGTGGTCGTTGTAATGACATTTGACCATTTTCATCTTTATAAACTGGCAACACTGGTGTCCAGAATTTTTTTCACTTTTCGAGTAATTGAGCCTAAACTATAGATCAGGAGTATAAGAAATGTATGGGAAATATTTCTTAATTAAATCATTCGTTTTGGAAAAACAATAAAATTTCAGTGTTGCCATACAAAAAATAATAATTTCCATACAAATTTATTTTTGGATTGAATATTTCGCTACTATAATGTATGGGGCATTTGTAGATACTGGTATTTTGTGAATTTTGGTGAAAAAAATTTCAGTGTTGCCATACAAAAAATAATAATTTTCATACAAATGTTTTCTTTTTTCAAATATTTGAGGCGGTTGTCTTCATTTGATGGCCTTATAATGTATGGGGCGATTGTAGACAACAACAGTTTGTAAATGATGGTAAAAAAATATTTTAGGGTTGCCATACAAAAAATTAAAGTTATCATACAAAATGTACTTTTTTATGTAATATTTCAGGTTATTTCATCAATCTTATGTCATAACAATATATCAGAGGTTGTTGGTACTTATAGATCGTACACATCGGAGGAAAAATGTTGCAGTGTTGCCATATAAAAATTTTAATTTTCATACAAATGTATTTTGTGTCTAATATTTCAGATTATTTGTCCATTGAATGTCAATACAATGTATGAGGCGTTTATTTTTATTAAGGGTTATTATTAGTTATCAACTAGCTGACCCGGCAAACTTTGCAAATTGTTAGGCTATCTATTTCTCCTTCTCCCTCTCCATCGCTTTCCTTCCCCTCTACCTCCCCCTTGCCCTCCCTCTCCTCCCTTTCCCTCCCCTCTCCCTACCTCTCCCCCTCTTACCCTTTTCCTCGCCCTTTCCCCCTCCCTCCCTCTCCCACTCCTTCTCCCTCTCCCTTTTCCTCTCCCTCTCCCTCATCCTCTACCTCATCCTCTCCCTCTCATATTCTGTTAATCATGCCAAAAAAATCGACAAACTAAAAGTAGTAGTTTGAAGCCAAATATATCGCAAACAGACCCCTGAATCGAAAAATAAATTTCAAAGACCAATGATATTTTTGAAAAAAAAACTATTTATTTATTTTGTCTTTTGCGAAAGAGAAAGGCACGCGCGCTGCTTTAGCAGCGCGCGCCCCACGCGAAAACCTAGTCTACATATAAATATAAACGTACGAGCCAAAAGCGAATGAATTAATCGCGAGGTTTTCGCTAGCTGGCGATGGCTATGCTGGAGGTGGATGAGGCTTCCTTGTGACTTAAAGAAACAACGACGTTAGTAAGTGTATAAATTAAACATGAAATAGTCGCGCACTAGGTACCTGTACAGTTAGTTGCCGCCGCTGCAACATCAACAATATATTTACTACGTAGAGTTCATGTTTTATTTTCCAATTTTAATTTTATTTTGTTTATTTAAATATTTTATGATGTTACGGGTTAGTAGGAAATAATGCCACTACACCAAAGTTTATTTTCATGTTTATTGTAAGTGTAAGATTGTTTGTACGCATAAGATGTTTGGCTAATTTTAAGATATAAAATTGCATACTGTATATCTAGAGCCTGAGGTCAGCCACATGCAGGATGGCCGAAGTAGAATGTAAAGAGTGTAAGGTGGATGGAAGGGAACGTAAAGAGTGAGTATGAATGTAGAAGCAGGCTGAACGACGGTTTGCCATGACGAATGGAATGGAAGGAAGAATGAGGGAGTTGTGGACGTTACGTTGTGCGAAATGGTTGTGTACTCCAGACGAAGGCGATTTCTAAAAGTTGAAAGTGCATAAAATCTCTAATCATTAAGAAATAAAGCGTTGTGGTTGACGACGGTGTTTGATTTGAAGAAATCACCACATGTATGTATATCTATGAAGATATCACGCAGCTTACAATGTTTTATACGATGATTTTCATCTACAGGGGAGACATGACAAATGTGATTGATCTGTGTTTACTCAGATTAAAAAATCTGAGTCTGTATAATAAAGTAGGTATATCCCACCAAAATCATTTCAAGTAAAATGATTATTATACAGATCATTACCATCTCTACAAAAATGGGCAGAACGTAGGTATAGCTGGGCTTCTTGTAGAACCATTGCGTGAGATAAATATGTATGGGACTTAATTTCTCACCACAAATTCATTATACTGTCCGTACGATGGCTGTGTAACAATCAAGCCACACTTTTGCCCAAAGCAGAATGGCGTTTGTGGAAATAAGGTAATTATACAGTGACCCCGTGCCCCGTATCGCCAGGTCTAAAGAGAACTGACTCCTCACCGCGCATCTCAACCTGGGGAGTTAAACTAAGTATAAAGTTTACTGCTCGTATTACAGTATTAATATTACAGTAAGACGTTAGTTACTCATTCAGTAAGTTAGGATTTCATTTAATTACAAAGACTAATATCTATTTTCCGAGTAATTTAAACTCCCACGGAATAGGGAATAAAGAAAATATTTATAGTTGTTTTGTTCCCGTAATGAATTTACTGCATTTCCTAAATCCATGCGAGCGCGATACTTTATACACACTTATCACGCCATCGATATAACTCACACCTTAACGACAAACTCAACAACGATTTCAAAGTTTTTACAAAACTCTCAAGCCCGATACATTAGAGATCGTTGAAGTTTTCTAGAAAGAACGCCCGTATTATACTCGTATAATAATAAAATTATATTACTTATCATGAGTATCGCTATGTTTATGAATTGTTGGGTATGCACGTAAGGTAAGTACTTACTTTGCTTTTTGACATAATGAGTACGAAAATTAAATGAACCTTGTTGACTTCACTAGGTTTTTGGTCTATTTGATACTGACCGGTGATAAGTGCTGGAGACTAGCGCAGACGCGGACGGTCGTTGGGTATCATTATAGGTAGGTGCGTGCCAGGATTTGACCTCGGGCCCCTGCGTACGGGAGACCAACGACCACTAGGCTATCACTGCTACTCTAAATTGCATTGCATTGCATTGATGCAAAACTAAAATGTAAGTAGGTCTGATGGGGATCACTGAGTGACTGATGCCTGCCATGCTGCAGTGCTGCAGTGCTGCAGTGGCAACGTCGACAATAGCTCGTTTCGCATTTGTACGTTAGGTAATTGTAACTCAAATATAACTGCCGTCCTCAAGCTAAAAGGCGGCTAAATGACATCTGGCCAATTTTTACTTTTTAATGCCATTATATAATGTTTTGAAATCTCTATCGATCTGTCTAGGAACGGTTATTGTATCTTTCACCGTTTCGAAAATAAATTTATTAAAAAGGTGGTTATTTACAAAATAAAATATATTAACAGAACTTAAAGGCGGTTAATTAACAATTCTAGACTAAAAGGTCACTAAAGTACTTTAACGTTTGGATTATTTCGGCATTTTCACGGTCAATGCCAAGCTTAAAAACGGTTATTATTTTGCACTACACTAAAAGGCGGTCAAAGTTTCTTATCCGCTATATAATTTAGGTTTTTAGAATTTAATGATTATCACATACTTAACTAAAAGGCGGTCATACGTCAATGCCTAGCTACAATACAGTTAAAATCTTTTAACCGCTTTTAAGCATTGGATTGTTACTATGTTTCTAACATAGTAGCTTCTATAGAAAGCCATGTTAGTCCGCATGCATAGTAAAGAAGAATATTTTTTCTATGCTTTACACAACTAAAAAGCGGTTAAATCGCAACACTTCGCTATAAAGCGGCTATTTAGGCCTGCTCGCCTCACTTCAGCTGTTTTGACATTCAGGGTGTATAAGGCGAACTTTAATTTTGTAAGCTGGTGGTGCACCTAATTTATAAAAGGAATATAATTAAAGCATAATTATAATGTAAAATAATAATGTTTGATCGGAACATTTACACATAACACCATCTAGTCCCAAACTAAGCTGAAGAGTTTGTTTGTTTGGTTGAACGCGCTAATCTCAGTCCGATTCGAAAAATTCTTTTTGTATTGGATAGTTCATTTATCGAGGAAGGCCACAGGCTAAATAACATGACGCTACGATCAAAAGGAGCGGAGCAGCAATTATATATTCCACGCGAAACGGAGTTTGCCGGAACAGCTATTATTATACAGGGTATCCTGTAAGTAGTGCATCAACCGAAGATGGCAGATAGCTTGAGGGTTGATCTATCATAATGTCAAATAATTACCCTAGTAAAAGTGTCATCGTTTTCGAAATATTGATAATTTTTTTAAATTTAGAAAATTCGGCTCTTTTACCATACTTTTTCCTGTTGTGTCCACAAATGAGCAGATATTTTGATAATTTTTTAGGAACTCTCAGAGAGTTGCTTTACGTCAGTTTGCAATTTAGTTTAAATTATCAGGGAACACAGAGAAAATAGCGTCTACTTCGGATATTATTGCTTTGGATTTTATTCTATACTAAGAAATCGCCCTCGCTTCGCTTCGGAAAAAAATAGTAAAAAAAAATATAATAGAGCCTATGTTACCCGGGAATAGTGTAGCTTCCCAACAGTGAAAGAATTTTTCAAATAGGTTCAGTAGTTTCGGAGCCTATTCAATGCAAACAAATAATCAAATCTTTCCTCTTTATAATATTAGTATAGACATCTGACGCGAGGTGGTTGAAAAAAAAATGTATTGGACAAGTTGGCCCATAACTTTCAAACAATGCTGATTCTAGAAAGGTAAAATTGAGGCTACCTTAATACGGGATTTTTTAAAGTTATAGCCATTTTTATGTCAAAGGGGTGAATTTAAATCAAATTTTGATGAACGTATTTAGAAGGACGAATTCCTAGACGTATTAATTGTAGAGGTCGACCTCAAACAGTCAATGAAGATAAGGTTCTTGCCAGCGTTCAAGAAGATTCTTCTACAAGTGTACCTACCTAGGCCAAATTTCTCTGAGAATGGGTGTCGCTAAAACTTCTGTACACAAAATTTTAAAACGAAATAGTTTGTACTCATACCACGGAATACTATTCCGTGACTCATACCGATTACAAAAAGTACAATCGTTGTTGCCTGCTGATTACGAGTGCCGAGTTTTGCACGGAAATGTTGCGCAAATGACGAGATGATCCTGGATTTTTCAATTCACGATAATTAGTTAATCCACATAATTATGACAAGAGAGCATCGATTTCAACATAGATCAACATAGATTTAACATCGCAAAGAGATCGGTCCTTTTGAGCTACCGACACACAATAAATAAGTTACACTGAATAAATGAGTTTCTAGTAAAACAATTTATCTTGTAATAAGCGAAAGCACTGATTTACTAAAACATTTAAAAAGATGAGCCCAACGCAGTAAACTATACAATAACTTTCGCTTCAAATTCACCCCTTTGACACTAAAATGGCTATAACTTTAAAAAAAATCTCAAAAAATCTCATTAAAATCTCATTACCTTCAATTTTTCCTTTTTAGAATCTACATATAACAGAAAAGTTTTTTAAGTTATGGACCATACTCGTCCAGTACATTTTTTTTCAACCACCTCGCGTCAAAGTTGTGTAGAAGAAAATCCAAAACAAAAATATCCAAAGTAGACGCTATTTTCTCTGGATTCCCTGATAATTTCAACTAAATTGCAAACTGAATATTATAAAGAAACTCTCTGAGAGTTCCTAGAAAAAAAATATCAAAATATCTGCTCATTTGTTGTTAGCTGGTATATTAAAAAAATGACGTGCATAAGTGTAACAGTGATACCTATATGAATAAATTCTTTTAAATTTTTAATTTCTTCATTTCATATGTCATTTTTGTTTATTCTTGTTTGGAACCGAGTTCAATATTATTTGTTGTTTTGTGTCTCGCGTAAGTGAAATGTGTGATGCTAAAACCTTACACATGACTGAGTTTCTGTTTGCGTGTTTTTACAAAGAGATTTTATTACAATACATGACTTTTTCTTATTTTAAACTTTGTTTGTATTTGTAGTTTTCGTCAATTTTGTAGGATTCACAAAAAATCAATGATGATCATACAAGACTAAAAAGCAGTAACAAAAAAATGTTAGTAATTTAACCGCTTTTAAGTGATGCAAATTTATATTGAGGAGTAGTCCCGATACAATGGGAGAAAAGTTAACCAACACTTACTTGTCTATAAGGCGGCAATATGCCTTTAGCTGTTTTATAGTTATGGAGAAGATCAATAAAAATCTTAATCTAAGAGTTGTTAAAAATTATAACTGCTTTATAGCTATGTAAAGTGAGGAATCCATACCTATAAGGCAGTTAAGAACCTTTAACCGCCATTTAGTACTGTGCTGTTGAGAGAATTTTCCAAGATTTTCCTAGATTAGAAGGAAAATAAGAAGCTTAATTACCCTGATATTAATTATTTCACAAAAACAACTTTATTAATATTAAAGTACAAAAAAATATCTATCTTTTGACATATGACAACATTAACAATTGTTTATAGAAAATCACCAGCATCGATTTCAAAATAATCCCGCGTTTTTTAGCTCTAACTCAAAAACTGTTTTTGTCATTTAGCCGCCTTTTAGTCTGAGGACGGCAGATAAGTGGTAAATATTGGATATTGCACTTTAAAATTTCATTTACCTTATTAACATACAATTATTACATTAACAAAAACAATTGACATCCTAATAAGACCATCATACGCCGATAATTAACAAGCATTTCCTTTATACTGTTTCAGTATCCCACCTCGGACTCATGTTACTCCTTACTTAAACAGCGCGGGTATGCTAAAAATGAAATTCCGCAGACAACTGCACCTAGCATCGTTACTGTTTGGTGTCATACAAGACAGGTGCCCGCCTTATCTGTATGAGAAATTGGAATGGTCGAATCGAAATGTTAGGTTGTGTAGTTTGCGGTTAGCGTATCCCAGGCATTCTACGGCAGCTTTCCGCGGCAGTTTTAAATACAGTGCTACGAAGTGCTGGAATAATTTGCCTCCGCCACTTCGTAGTCTTAAAACTTTATGGGGATTCAAAATTAAATATAAAAAGCATCTATTGGAATTACAAAAACTGCACTAAACATACACGCACACATAGACGCACACACTCACACACACGCACACTCACACACGCACACTCACACACACAGATACACGCACACACACACACACACACACACACACACACACACACACACACACAAGCACGCACACATATACATACATGTCCACACATACACACACAAGCACGCACTAACGTAAGCACTTTCATACTGTAAGCCATGGCTGTAAACACTTGCGTACATACCTACATCTGGACTCTTTCGTTCACACACTCTCAGAACATAAAGCTGTAATTGCGTTGCACGCGTTGGGAAGAAGTAGTAAACATAAAAATATATTTATATTAATAAGACAAACTATGCATTATATTTCTTGTGTTACATACTTATCTGGCCTACTTAAGCACCTTAATTTTTTTAGTTTAAATTCTTAATTTGTATATTCTATTTTGTTTTAATCTGTTAAGTAGTTTCATGTAGTAAGTGTGCATGAACATGTTAATGTTAAGTACGGCATTGTAAATCACCGCATGTTGATGCCAATTGACCGAACTACACGACAGAAACAGGGCACACTGAAAACCAGCGGTTGGGGCACTCTGCCACAACTAATGCTGAGTGTGTTCCTTTTTCGCCGTGTTTCGCAACAAACTGTAGCTCCTCATATTTTGTTTTTTAATAGCATGCATTTTTTTTTTTTTTTTTGTTATTTTACTTTAATTTGTTGTGTAAACTGGCGAATAAAGTTATTCTATTCTATTCTATTCTATTATGCCGCGCTTTGAAGTGGTTAATTGGTGGATAATTGTATATAGTTTTGCATTTTTAAGTGGTACCCAGCGGTGATTAGCGTGTGAAGACAGGGTGAGGGTATCGTGCAGTGTCGTCAGAGGCTAGAGCAGTGGGTCACGGTGGCGGCGCGGCCCAGCGGAACCCAGCGCCGCTGCCAGCTCGCTCATTGTTCGCTAACGACTTTCCTTCATCCCGTGAATGTGAATGCAGCTGAATCAGTCAAAGTTTTTGTTAAAAACCGTTATTTTACACATAAATCTCACCCTTGCCAACTTTTCAAATTTCAATATCCCGTCGAACAATGCGCTCGCATCTCGTTTTTTACGCGGCGAATTTTTTAAAATGTGGGGTAATGCATTTTTTATTGCACAAATCGCAAGCTTTTAGCGGAGACTCGGTCGTTATTCCTTCCCACGGCGGGAAATGGGTCACGCATTGTTCGGCTCCTTCGTTTTTTCACTAAAAAAGAGATTTCGACGGAGACGGGGCGCGGACCTGTCGCGGCGACCCCCCTCGCCCCGCGCCCGCCGCCCCTCGCACCCCTGCCGCCGCTCCCTTGACATACTTTTTTAGGGTAAAAAGTGTAAAAATTACGACGCAGCTTGCGCCCGAGTTTTCTCAGGAGATTTTTTCCGTTGAATGTAATCGCGGCGTGCACCAGTGTACCGGTATGGCGGTGTACCGGTGTAGTAGCGTGTACTACACGGTGTAATACACCGGGCGGGACGCGGGAGGCTGCCTGGAGCACGGAGCAAGGGTTGCCGCCGGCGACATCTGTCGCAGGTCGCGGCTGTATTACCCGATTTCAAATAAATTTTGCAAAGTTCCGAAGGAGGGGGCAATAAAATGATTAGGTAAACAAAACGGAGGGCGCGGAGGGAGCCGGCCGGGATTACCTCCGTTTTAACGCGTGAAAGATTTCAAAGGCGGCGGCCACTTCACAAATAATCCATCAACATCTCGTCCGAGGAGGGCACTCGGAGGGCGCAAATTCGATTCTGGCGAAGATTGGAGTGCATATTCGGGTAACGAGGTTTGAGCGGAGCGGCCGAGTGGCAATATTGTGCGGCGAGGGCCTCCGCCTCCATTATCCGCCACCTCGCTCCTCACCTCGCTCCTCACCTCACTCCTCACTCCACTCCACGCTGTCAACTACTTACAACTGAGGAACCGTCCGTTACCTTAGCCTGTATTATTAATAAAAACTTAAAATTATACTTGTCATATTTTGATTTAGAAACTTGTACCTATTATTTGATTGTCCAGTGAACTTTTTTCTATTTACATGCGTTTGCGTCGTCGGTGGTGATCAGAGATTTCAATTATTGAAATTACGCTCATGGGTTGTCTCGTCATTTACATTTTTGGATATATTGTGATGATGATTTTTGTTTGTATAAAGCAATGTGGCATTTTGCCAAAAAAAGAAGTAACAAATGTTTCCGCAAGTCACCTCTTCTATTTTACAAAGGGATCTTTAAATTTAAAAAAGGGAACGACGGTTGGGTAATATTTTCGGTTCAAAGTTCGGAAAGAAATGCAAACTACGGCAACGCATGGCCATTATTATAATAATGAATAGACTGTCTTTTTAGAATAAAATGAATGACCATACGATCAAGTCTCGTGGTCACTTCTCTGATTGCTGACTGGAACTAGGGTCAAGCCACCGGTCAAGACACAGACCAGGACGACGGAACTTATCCGTCTTGAATATTCTTTATAGTTCACTCTTGTCCAAAAAAATGACGTGCATAAGTGTATCAGTGATACCTATATGAATAAAATATTTTGACTTTGACTTTGACTTTGTCGTAATATATCACACGGTAAATCAGTTGCAGGATTTATTAAATGATCGAGCAACAGTTACCTGACGGTGTTTCTTGGCTCAGACTCCTCGCGTCAGTTGCGAGTGAACCTGCGCGCTGCGGCCGAGGACGTTCTAGAATGTACCTTCGTCGTCTGTTTATTCGCTGACGGATAAATGCAACGTTCAATGTTGTCAGAGCACTTGACGTCTGATTCTTAGTTCACTTTGAATCGAAGAATATAGCCTTGAGCTTATGATAACAGTATTTGTATACCGGCCGTTAGATCCGAGATACTTGTCATGTACAATACGAGGCCGACTTCCTGCGCAATGCGCATGCCGCACGGTAGACTAGTGTCGGCCGCACACCTGCGCCTGCGCCGAGTCCCGCTCGTTAACAGTTTTGAAGCTTTATTATTTTCAATCAAACGTGGAACAATGATCGATTAAAATATCAAATTACCGCTGGCTACCGAGCGGCGCGGCGGTGCGGCTTGCAGCTTGCGGCTTGCGGCTTGCGGCGCCTATGTACTACTGATACATCACAATTTAATAATGATGGCGTTTTTTTTATATTGCATATAATTAAATTGGCATATACATTTGGGTTTGTTTTTTGTTTTTCTAGGTTATTATCATATTTTCAAGATTTTTTTTATAATCGACGAAACTTTTATGGTAAGAAAGAGGTTGTTATAAAAATGAAGTTCAGATGATGTGGATCATTAGGGACCTTAGAAATTGAGTAGTTTCCTCTTCCTCAAATTTTATAGGCACACATAGTGCGATTTTAGTTTTTATTTCAATAATAAGTAATTTAAATTCAAAAACGTCAAAAACACACGTATAACTATACCTAGTCTGGCCATAAATACTGTTACAATTAAAAATAAACAAAATATTACATTTGAATTTTGATCTATCATTTATATAATATGCTTGTTCATTGAGTTTTTGGGAACGTTGGAAACGAACGTTTCGGACTTCATCAGAGCTGAAGACTGGCCGTCGTCTAGTCCTGATCTTAATCCACTGGATTATGATTTCTGGTCAGTTTTAGAGAGTACGGCTTGCTCTAAACGCCATGATTATTTAGAGTCCTTAAAACAATCCGTACGATTGGCAGTGAAGGATTTTCCCATGGAAAGAGTGCGTGCTACTATTGATAATTGGCCTCAACGCTTAAAGGACTGTATTGCAGCCAATGGAGACCACTTCGAATAAGCTTTTTATATTTAAATTTTTTTTATACTTATGTATTAAAGTAACACACTGTAAAAGTAATAAATGTTATTTGCAGTAGACAATTTTTTTTTCTTTGTTTCAGTATTGAAGGCAAGACTAGGTATACTATAAGGGTGTCACTTTACCCTACATAAATCTTATGACAGTAAGCGAATATTATTCGAATGTATTCAATATATTATATATATAATATAATAATAAGTAATATATAGTATAATATTTATACATGTAAAGAAAATGTATTTTCTTTTTAATTTTTTGAATACATTGACGTCTCGATCCGAATAAGGAAGAAAAAGAGCAACGACATGAATGGCGTCAAATAGAAAAGATTTTACTTATTAATATTTGTAATTGTGTAATATAAGTCGTCAAAAGAGAATAAACTTTAAATGTCGTTTTTCTGATTACAGGTGAGTATTTTCTAGTTATTGTAATATAGGTTTTCTTAATTAATGTAAAATGTATGATATGTAAAATTTATGAAACAAATATATTTTCTGATTACAGAGAAACACATCTTTGGTATATTCCTTTTATATACATACAAAATTTTTTATTTAATTCTGCTAGTATACCTATACACCAACAAATTTGAAAGTTTGTAAGGATGCATGGATGTTTGTTAGTCCTTCTTGCAAAAACTGCGAAACATAATTTCATGAAATTTTGCAATAAGGTAGACCATGATCTCAAATAACAAAGGTGCACTTATGGCGCTAGTAGACGATAAGTATTGAATAGTGTGTACTACAGTACAGATCAACTTCAGATGACAAAATTTTCTTTTTTCATACTTTCAGACTAATCGGGTTATAGTAATTATAAAAATATTAATATTATTTATTTTCCGTAATTTAGTTCCATATTATTTTGTGGGTAGCATTCGTGCAACTTCTACAGATTGTTACAGCCACGAGCACAATAAGTGCGGGACGTTATGTATTACCAAGTACGAGTAGAACACGTAGCAAAAGCAAACTTAGGTGGACAATAGCTTTATAGGGAGGTGCCACACTTTATTACTTTACTTTCACAAACATTTTAACACAACAACTCATATTCGTAATGATTCTAGTAGAAAATGTTTTTTCTGTGTTTTTAAAGGTCATTAAATAGCATAGTTGCAGTGGTTATACGACGTAAGTAGTGTTCGTTCGGTGAGAGACGAGCGCGGTAAAACTGAGCGAATTTCCGGTGTGTCGTGGGTCGCGTGTCGCGTGTCGCGCGGCGGTAGATCAGTGTGTCGACAGTTGCGTTCTTGCAACACCACTCACCAGAGAACATCCACACAGAACAGAACTTACTAAACATACTAAACTGAACACGACCAGACGAATCCCGCTTAAACCGTACGCGTATGTCGCGTCATCTTACCTTCTAAATTATTAAATAAAACATTTTTTACATTATTAAGTGTTTTCTTGAAAGAAATTACGATACGCTTTATTTTATTGCATACCTACCACAAATAAACTTGACAAGTGCGAGTTAAACTCGCTTGGAGAGGGTTCTGTACGTTGATTATATACAAAGAATAACGTTGTATATTTACCGTTATTTTTCTATTTTATTTATTTTTGCCGTTTTTTAAGACCATAAAGTTTGTAGGTTTTCCTGTAGATAATACTTAAGTAAAAAACTATTCTCTCTATTTTTTCAAAATTCTAGCGTCACTAGTTTCGGAGATAACGGGATATCCATTTTTAACAAAAATGTATTTGAAATCCTTACAACAAGCTCTTTTATTTGACATACAACAGGATACGGCTTGCAGAACAGTTTTGTTTAATTTTGATTTTGTTATTTTTTTCAAAATTCAGTTATTTATTTTATACCTTCATTTTTGGATCACAAAAAAGTACATAGGTACCAAATTTCAACTCATTTGGTCCAGTAGTTTCGGTCGCCCAGGCGCAAGAGTGATCCTATAAGAGTTCCGTTTTTCATTTTTTCGTACGGAACCCTAAAAAGCAGTTAAAAAGTTAAATTATATTTATCCATTTATTAATTTAAACCAATAATTTATAAAGGGTAATAAAATTATGATACGATTTACGATTAAAGTCCCATTAGTGACGTGCACATAATTCAAGAAAACGATAGTGTTTGTATTACAAATTGTGATAAAGTCATTATTGTGTAGCAGCTCAATATTCTTCTACAACTGAGGAGCAGTGACTGTTACGAAAATTGTATTTTAATAAACAAAAAAGCAACTTGATGAACCCAACCGTTGAATTACTGCGACGTTCTACCGTGTATACTGACAGTGTCAAACGAGTGTATAGTAATTGATGTACTAGATGGAAACGAAGATTAATTTGACGAACCGGGAACCTGCTACATGATAGCAAGCAGTGAGGTGGCGGACGGGTGGCTGTGAGGACGACGAGGGCGGCGCGCGCGGCGGAGCGGCAAGCGGTGACAACAATATCGCAATTACAACGCTGCATCGCTGGCGGCGCGGCGATACCATCGACTTGCGTAAATTGCCTCATTTAAATACGACGCACCGCAAACTGAACTCTGTGCGGAGCGCGCAGCGGTCGGAACCCCGTGCGCGCTCGCCGGCGCACTGTGGAAGGTGCATTTGCATCGCGCTCGCATGCACATGATACGGCGATCTGCATTATGTAGATGACAGTTTATCGCGCTTTCTCTCCGCTGAATAAGTTAATCCGTTCGCGGCGGCATCGCGGCAAAATTACCGGCACCTGCGCCTGCATTGCATCTCGTGTCACTGACGAGATCCATCAACACCGTGCCAGGAAAACTAATATGAACTTACCAAAATATAAGACTACAGATCAAACATAATTACTCTTTGTTGGTGGACGGCAGTAAAGCTCAGATGTCCCGGCTCCCTTAACTTTTAACAAAAATATTCTCCATAAAACAAAAAATATAAAATATAAATTAACCAAAAGAAAACAACAAAGCAGTAGATTGAATGTTAAACTGTCTCGTTTTAAGATCAACTAGTTCCCAGCAGGCGTGAGGCATGAGGCATGAGGCATGGTTCAATTCTCTGCAGCAATTTGCCTTTTTAACAAAACCAATCGAAACTAACATTTGAATGTTTCAGAACTCATTTCAATCGCATTGGAGGTGGTAAATCATTCCAGATTTTTGCTACAGAGAACCTGAAACACCCCCGGTACCGAGAAGTTTTGTAATTAGGCAACTTTAAAAGATCGTCCTTACGCCGATTTCGTATTGCCAAATCATTGACCCATATTATATAGTATGAAATGAAATGAAATGAAATGAAATATCTTTATTTGTATAAATGATTTATTTGGATAAATGATTTGTATAAATAAAGTTGGTCAAATATTATACAATGAATCTCACATTTGCCATATTATGGCGTACAAATTGTTTTAGTATATTATTATTTATTTTAGTATTAATATAAAGTATTAATTATTATTACATTACTAATTAGCAATTAAATGTCAAGGGATAAATATGTTTATTAGGATCGTCATACAAATTATTTAATTGTGTAGTAACATTTGTTAATCAACCATTTATGTAACTCTATTTTAAATTTATTGAATGTTAAGATTCTTATGTTTTCAGGGATTTTATTATATATCGTTACACACATGTGAGTCGAACTTTTAGAACGTATAGCTGATCGAGAAGGTGGAATACATAGACGATTAAGGTATCTAGTAGCAAAATAAGAATTATCTTTTTTTCCAGAAAAAGGTGCATATTTTTCCTTACAAAAATACAGTTTTCATAAATGTATAAACCAGTCAATGTTAATAAATTTAATTTCTTAAAAAGAGGCTTGCAGCTTGTGTCTGGAGTAACATTACACATAGCGCGTATGCATCGTTTTTGAGCAACGAATAATTTATTGCAATCTGTAGAGTTTCCCCATAAAACTATACCATACCTTAAATTAGAGGCAACATAGCCGTGGTAGGCTTTTAAGGCTGTTGACATATTACTTATTTTTGGTAGGCGCCATAAAGGAAAGACGAAAAGAACGTTTTTTTACGTGTTCTTTCCAAGTAAAAAATCGGTCTATATTAATGCCTAAGAATGTAATGGAGTCAGTTTCTTCTATTGTATTTTTATCATAATGCACTTTTAAATTGTGTTTTTTGATCCTCTATTTCCGAATTGTATAAATTTCGTTTTGTTTACATTAATTTTAAGATTGTTATCTTTAAGCCATGTCACTATTTTACTAATTGTATCATTTATTACATTATTATAATTGATATTAGGATTATTATGTACAATTACTGCAATATCGTCCGCAAATAAGGAAAATTGTTGATTAGTGATTTTAACAATGTCATTTATGTAAATAATAAATAGTAGCGGTCCTAAAATACTTCCTTGAGGAACTCCAACTCTATTATGTTTAAGGTCAGATTTAAAGGATTCCTCTTCTCCACTAATCAACATTAAAGCAAAAACGTATGCAGACGTTTTGTACTTACTCTTTGTATCGCTCTCACTGTACGGGCCATTCCTGGACCATAGAGAGAGCTACACTAGATAAGCTGAGAGAGTACTCGTACTGGCGATTCATGTAAGAGCAAACTTTATTTCTCGCTGATATAATTTCTGATTCTATAGATTTTATTTTTCTATAGATTAGATTAAGTTTAAAAAATTTAGTTTGAATTTTATTGTTTGTGTGTTTCAATACTATAAATCCAAGACTAAGAGCTGAGTTGACGCGCTCAATTACAACATCTTCAATTTTTATCTCAATTTTATTATTCAGCACTTTATTGATTTGCATTTTTGTACCTAATACTAGCATTTGCGATTTCATCGGATTACGAACAATGCAGTTATTTTTCGACCGTGTGTGAATGTTACTAAGATCTTCATTAATTTTGTTTAGAGCCTCTCGTGTATCTTTACTGGCGAATGTCGTGTGGCATCTGCGTACAAGTGGTATTTACAGTGCCTAATATATGCATGGAGATCAGCAGTAAAAATAATAAATAACATAGGACTAAGTAATGAACCTACACCTTTTTCTAGTGTTTTCAGAGAGAGAGTGAGAGAGAGAGAGAGAGACCTTCAGCCATTTATGTCTTCAGTAACCACTCTTTGTTGTGTCAGAA
>CAWVQL010000051.1:0-28265 GCA_963932265.1 Thymelicus lineola | reverse complement strand
GCCTTCATTATAAAACATGTTTTTCGTAAATTAAGAACAAACTTGTCCGGACTATGAGGAGTGAAGATCCGTGCCTTGTATTAGCCCATTTTGGGTTGAAGCTTTTACACCTACACTTAGTAAGTATAATGTATTATGTAAATGAGTGAAATATTAAACAAATCTCTAGTGTTGTATCATGCACTCTAAAATTGCTAAAACAATAAAATGATAACTACGATCTAGTATGATTGGTAGTCAGCAAGATACGAAACTCTTCACCAAAATTACAACATAAGTTACACATGGTAAGGTACATGTTAGAACCCATTAATTATCCATTGGGAGAAGCTCATAGCCCGGACGCCGCGGCTTGTGTTGGTCCTAATAGTAATCGAGCGCGTTAGGTAGTTGGATAGGCGACCGCTAGTGGCAAAAAATTCTTGAGCTCTCCGTGTTCCGGAGAGCACGTAAAGCTGTTGGTCTGGTTATTGTCGTAAGATAACAGTCGTTATGACATGTCGGAGGCCCTCGCCCGGAGCAATGACTTCCGACACTTGGGTTGGTCTCTAATCCCTCCACCAATCCGCACTGGAGCAAAGTGGTGGAGTATACTCTAGGCCTCCTCAAGAGAAGAGAGCCATGCTCAATAGTGAACCATTAATGACCCATCCATATGAAAGGTCCCAAAATAGTTGAACTTTTTAGAGTTTAGAGGTTTATCTAAGTCAGGGCCTGAGAGTTTTTTTTTAATTTACATTGTCATTTTACAGAATACACAAAAACGTACCTTCCTTTTCTTTTCTGGGCAGCATCGAATCAGTGATTCCTTTAGCGCTGCTAATGTACATTGTCGAAAGTGACCACTTACTATATGAGGTGACTCATCTGTTCGTTTGCCGGCTATTTAGATAAAAAAGTAACAAAAAACATTTTTCCTTTCTTTTAAATTTTATAATTGCTAATCATAAAAAAATCTAAGAAAAATTTGAAGTCAAATGAAAATGATTTTCTCCTAACCCATACAAACTTTCATCCTTTAGCCCTTAGCAGATGAATAAAAAAAAATCTTTTATAGTTAATTTTTGTTTGTAGCGAAAAGCTAACATGGCGGTATGCTTTCACATTTGTGTTCTAAAATGATAAAGTTTCCAAGTGAGATGAATTTCCCAAAAAAAATTCACAGTTAATTTTTGTTTTTTGCTATGAGCTTACATATAAATTTTTATATTTCTGAGTTTTAAGACGACGAAGATTCATACAAACTTATAACCTCTAGTTTTAGCCCTTAGCCTTACATCCCGTATTACCAAACAATTGTGTTACAGTTATTTTGTTTTTAATGTAAGATTACATTTTAGCCGTATTAGGGCGGCTTAGAATACTAACCCCAATCCCACGCTGGATGGGTGTCGTAAGAGGCGACTAAATCCAGCCCGCTGGTGGTAAGGCCCTTCGAGGGATTATATTGGTATTATTGGTTTTAATTGTACATTAATACCATTATTACTATCATTATTTCTCGATGGGGTTCGTCTGGCTAGCTACCACCCTTGAGCATAAGTCAGCCGCCAAACGACTCGTGTTCCAGCTGGGGGCTTGAGAGCCAGTTTTTTCTTTCTTTTTCTTCTCTCTTTCTTGGCCGGCAACGCATCAGTGATGCCTTTGGTGTTGCTGATGTCCATGAGCGACGATAACCAGTTACCAACAGTTGGATCGTCAGCTTGTTTGCCGGCTATTTCCATAAAAAAACAAACTAATTAACAACTTTCACAGTTTTAACTTCAAAAAACCATGGCAAGTGCATGTCAGGCCATGCGCAATGTAGGGTTCCGAAGTAGGTAGTAAGTTTATCGACTATTACTCATTAACTACTTATGCTAATCTTATGTTTTCATGTGATGCCCGGACAGACAAACAGACAGATAGACTCTATTATTTAGGAGATTTTAATTTATTTTCGAGCAATAATGCTGTTATTAATTATTATGAATATTTCTTGGCCTTCTGTGAACTCATTCAGTGTAATGCGATCCCCAACTGTAACGGCAGACAGCTAGACCTGGTACTGAGCGCGCGCGGTGGCGTGTCGGTGGCGGCGGCCGACGAGGGCTTGCAGCCGGTGGACGCGTACCACCCGCCGCTCGCCGTCGCCGTCCCCATCGCCGCCGCCGCCGCCACCGCCGCCGCCACCGCCGCCGCCACCGCCACCGCCGCCGCCAGCGCCTCCCCGAGCGACCAGGAGGACAATTGCTCTTACCATTCATGTAAGTCAGAGCCATATGATAAGAAGTGGAACTTCAACAAAGCTGATTTCAATAAATTATATAGTGCAATGATGGAAATCGACTGGAGTGAAATTTATTTATTAAAGGATCCCGATTTAGTTTTAAACCTGTTTTATAGGATTATTAATGACGTTATTGATGATTGTGTACCGCAAAAAATTATGCAGTCGGGAAACAAACGATACATTTACCCGGCGTGGTACACATCGGAAATAATTAAGAATATTCAAATTAAATATCATGTCCATAAAAAATACAAAATCAGTAAATCTCAGCACGATTATGATGAATTTTCTAGATGTAGGGCGAGGGTGAAGGCGGAGACCGCGCTTGCACACGAACTATATCGTGAACGTGTACAAAAACACCTCGCTTCGGAACCAAAAGCTTTTTGGAATTACATTAAAGCAAAAAAGGATAATTCTAAGCAATGTAAATTAGTGCAAAATGGACGTACATTGTCGGAAATTGAATGTGCAAAAGAATTCGCTCAATTTTTTAAATCCGTGTACAACGCTGAGCCAGCACGATTGGATGTTTCGGCGGCGGCGGCGGCTGGGGCGGGTGCACCTAGCACGCTTAGCGCCGGCGGACGTGCGGCGCGCGCTCGCCAGGCTTCCGGCAAAACGTTCCGTGGGACCAGATGGTATCCCACCATTCTTTTTAAGGGATTGCCGATTCGTGTTGGAGGAACCGCTGACGCACGTTTATAATGTATGTCTGTCGACCGCGACCTTTCCAGAGCGCTGGAAACTCACCCGCGTGGTACCAGTGCCGAAGGGACGGGGAGGTCCGGAGCCAGGTGACTATAGACCGGTGGCGCTTCTGTCGGCACCGGCAAAGGTCTTCGAGTCGGCCGTGCACCAATCTGTGTATGCGCAGGTGAGGCCCCAGTTGTCCGACGCGCAGCACGGCTTCCGGGCGGGTCGAGGAACCACGGGGAACCTGCTACATCTGATGACCCGGGTGGTGCCGGCGGTAGATGCTGGAGGTCAGGTAGATGTCGCATATCTCGATTTCCGGAAGGCGTTCGACACGGTCGATAATGACGTCCTGCTGACGAAGCTGGCCGGCGTGGGCTGCACGCCACACACGCTCAACTTCTTCGCCAGTTACCTGCGAGGCAGACGTCAGTACGTCGACTGTGGTGGGTGCCTATCGGACCAATACTGGACAAGATCGGGCGTCAGCCAAGGTAGCAATTTAGGGCCACTCCAATTTATCATCATGATAAATGATCTACCGGAGGTGGTCCTGAATTCAACGTGCCTTCTGTTTGCTGACGACCTGAAAATGGTATGCGAGATACGTGACATCTCTGACCATGCTAAGCTGCAGGCAGATATAGATCGGGTCGTAGAATGGAGCCACGCAAATAGATTATACTTCAACGTGGCTAAGTGCACAGTGATGTCATACAGTCGCGCGCGCGCCCCGCAGCACCACCCGTACCACATCGAGGGCGAGCCGCTACGCCGCGTCGTGGAGATGCGGGACCTGGGTGTGCAGTTCACCGCCGATCTCAACTTTCGGCGACATATAACCGAATTGTGCAAAAAGGCGTATCGTAACCTCGGCTTCATATTGAGGCAATCGGAGGGTTTTACCAATCTGGGTGCCCTCCGAGCCCTGTATGAGGCTTTGGTGAAGAGTCACTTGGAGCACAATTCGGTTATATGGGCTCCAAGTGAGAGCAAATATAAGCAGATGGTGGAGCAAATCCAGAACAAATTTGCTCGGTACCTCTATATGAGGTTGTATGGGGTACACCCGGGATATCCGTTGTTGTATCCCACTTTGTTCGTCCTGGGCATGGTGGGATACAGCAAACTGGAAACCAGAAGGGACGTCGCTCTGGCTTCTTATCTGCTTATGGTGCTGCGGGGTAAAAGGGACAACCCAGCTCTATTAGAAGAGCTGAAGCTGTGCGTACCAAATGACAGCGTAGGACGGCGGCGGCGCCCGCAGCTGCTGGCGTTGCCGCACTGCCGCACCAATCTGCTGCAGCGCGCGCCGCTCACTAGAGCGCTGCGCACGCTCAACTCTGTGGCGGACACAGTAGACCTGTTTGTTTGTACGCCGAATGAGTTCACAAAGGCACTCTATAAGATAATTGAATCGAATTTAATATAATTATGAATAGATTTATTGACATTGTTATTTTTACCAACATTGAGTGAAGGATGATATAATTTTTATTTAATTTTTTTTTTTATTGCTGTTTTGACTTAATTTTTATATTATGACATGATGATTTTAAATGACATTGATATTATATATTTTATTTATTATGACATGATGATTATTTTATAATTGTACTATTGAATTATTATATTGATGATTTTTACCAACTATGGCTAATTTAGAAATTTGTGTAGGTACATAATTTTATTGTAATAATGAGATGTAATAATGATTTAATTCACATTAATGTATATTATGATAAGAAATAACTAACGCATTAGGTTAAGTCTGTTATGTTAGTTGTAAATTATGGAATAAATAAATAAATAAATAAATAAATAAATATAATTCTAAAAAAATAATTTTGTGCTTTAATACGTTATTGAAGTGCCCCCTAATCGAAATTTTTAAAAAATATTCAATGTACCTGTAATTCAAATTTGCCCTTTGAGTTTTATTATAGTATACCTAGATTATCTGGATTCAGAAGGCTCAGGACCGGTCAGAGTGGTGCAAGTTAGGGGAGGCCTATGTCCAGCAGTGGACCTCCAAGGGTTTATGGATGGATGGATGATAGATTATTCAATTTGTTCAATGTCAACTGTTCGTACAACTGAATTACGATTTACAACCCAAGGATGAAATATAAAAAATACAAAATTTACGTTGCAATTCATAAATAGACAATTCATGTTTTAAAAACAAAGTTAATATAAAAATAGATATTAAGTAAAAAAAAAATTTCATTGCCATATTCAAGCTCCATCTTGCAAAATAGAAATAAACTAAGAAATGCATATGTATGCCTTAATATATTATGTGAAGAAAAGGTTTTTGTAAGTTTAAAACAAATTGACTCATTTTTTTACTTTCCCATACAAACTTTCATAGCATATTCCCAAGGAACCCTTTAAGTGGAAAACCTTATTCTTTAATTTGAAAAACTCGTTTTTTGGTTTTGGTATCGTGCAAGTATAGATTTACAACTTGAAAAATAATTTATTTAGAAATCACAGACAGACACTTTAATTTTATTTATGTGTATTTGAATTATTGTAAATTTGTAAAAAATAAGTACTCCAGTGCCACGCTTTGGCTCCACCTTGCAAAATATAAAAAAAACTAAGAAATTTGTGTTAAGAAAAGGTTTTTGTATGTTTAAAACAAATTAACGCATATTTTATATTCTCACTTTGTTATGGAACCCTAAAAAATTACCTATAATTTAAGTTGAAGACTCGTTAACGTAGTAAAGTCCTGTTGAAATCCGTTCAGTGGCTTCAGAGATTAATGAAGATAAACAAACAGACAAACAAAAATTAAAAAAGCTCATTTTTACGTTTTAAGATTTGCACAATGTTAAACGATTTACAAGTTACAACATGAAAAATGCAGTTATTTCAAAATCACAGAGTCGTTGGCGTGAATCAACAAATACAGAGCCATCTAGTGGCCAAGATAGTAAACGATTATTTGTTGGATATCGTTTACTCATACAGACTTAATTTGCGTTTTTCTATCACTTCCAAGGTGTTTATAAAATGCTGAAATTATATTAGAGGACATAGATACGCAAACAATATGCTCTCAATAACAAAATAAAAAATAGATATTTGAAAAATAAGCAATATTCACATTAATTTGTATTTTTTTTCTTTGCCTTGCAAAATTTTGAAAAACTGTAAAACACGTGTTTCATCAATTTAAGCAAGAAACATTTGTTGTAAATTTGAAGCAAATCGGTTGATGTACAATTTTCCATACACACTTTCATCGCGTTTCCCAGGGAAACCTTTTAATTTTCCGGGATAAAAAGTATCCTAAAATATGACCCGGAGTATTTGTTACAATTTTACCAATTTTCATCAAAATCCGTTCACGGGTTTTCATGTGATGCCCGGACAGACAAACAGACAGACAGACAATAATTCTAAAAAAAATGTTTTTGTGCTCTAACACGTTATTGAAGTGCCCCCTAATCGAAATTTTAAAAAAATATTCAATGTACAGAAAATTTGCCCTTTGAGTTTTATTATAGTATAGATATTGTTGTTGTCCATGCCACAACCTAGTGCATCGTACAACATCCCACACTGTATATTTTAGGGTATATTTTTTTATTAATATTTATATCTTTATGTCAACGCACTAAACTCTTCTTATATGTCTTTATATTCAAGCATTGTATTCATCAATATAAAAGTTGTCATAAATAAAATAAAAAACACGAACTACATAATTAAAAGCCCGGTGATTAGATCTACTTCTGACATTAGATGAGCGGACTAAGGCGCCGGCCACACAGAAAAGACGTAAGACACGGACCCGTCGCAGTCGCGGCGCCCGTTTAATCTACTTTCATACAAAATGTATGCAGCCGTCGCGACGTAAAACATACAGAAAAGACGGGACGCCCGTCGTTTCTGTATGCGCGCGACCGCGACTGCGACGGGTCCGTGTCTTGCGTCTGTTCTGTGTGGCCGACGCCTAAAGAAAACGTGAAAAACAATCGGTTCTGGTTCGTGTTATTGGACAAGTGCCCTGAAAAAATATAGGCATTTGAGCTTGACACACGTTCAAAATAAATAAGTCACATTCTGTTTTAGCGTAATTATTAAAAAGAGAGGCGAAATTTTAAATATCGTAGTGAGCTATTTTTGAATTTTTTGAATATTTTGTTACACGAAAAATGTACCTATCTAGGTAATTAAGAGTGTGAAAAACGAGGCTTCCATTTGATGAGTATTTAAGTATATTTTTTAACTCCCGAACGCAGGGGCTCGAGTTCAAATTCTGGCACGCACCTCTAATTTTCACATATTATATGTTAATTATAACTTGCTTCGGTGAAGGAAAACATCGTGAAGAAATCGGCACCAGGAAACCTGCACACCGGAGAGTTCTCTATAAAGTTCTCAAAGGTGTGTGAAATCTACCAATCCGCACTTGGATAGCATGCGCATGGCCTGTACCCCTCAAATTGTGAGAAGAGACCCCGAGCCCAGGAGTGGAACAATTTTATTACGGGTTGTTACTTTGCTTTGCTTTTTGTTTTGGGTATATTTGTTACCACACACGATCCTTGTCTATAGCTCGTTGAATATATAATAGAATATTTATTTATTCACTTTCACAAATTAATACAAATGGCTTACAGAAACCATGATGCCTGAGGCTGAATTTACATGTGTTACAGGTCATCCCGCAGCCTAATTAACGAATGTTACAAGACACGTTTGCTTATAGTTTGTGAGGTGACATTATTTATCTTGTTACTAACTACTACTAACTACTAAATGATAATCAAAAGTATGTTCAATAAGTTTAATAATAACATTCATATTTTATATTATTACAAGGATCATAAAGCTTGTTGAAATATTTTATATTTACAATTAATGCACAAAAGAGTGCAGGACAATCACAATAGACTGCATAGTTGAGCTGAAAAGCAGTAAAAGAAAAAGAAGATTAATATTTAACCGAACCGTTTTTATTTCATAAAAGCATTGGCTTTATACCTCTGGACTTGGCCTGGGATATTAAAACTGTTTTCTGTTTAAAGAAAGAAACAAACAGAAAGTAGGGCTGCTAACTTTCTGTTTACGCGGACCTTCAATTTTGTTTCCTGCGCTCTAAAGAAAGATTTTTAATTTAAAGCGATTGTAGTAAGTTAAGGTTTTTTATGGGAATCTAAATTAACTATTTGTTAAAAAATACTATTAAAAACCTACCCCTTTAATAGTATGCTATTTTCTTTTATTGAAATAAGCGACAATTGAACTGACGATTCACCTGATGGTAAGTGGCTATAGTCACCCATGGACATTAGCGACACCAAAGGAAGATTGATCACACTGTGCCAGCCAAGGACGAGAAAGAAAAAGAAAGAAATGAATTCGTATTTAAGGTGAACATAACGCAATCTAAAAAGCTGCTACTAAATTAATTTCTTCATCTTTACTCAAAGATAAATTTATGAAAATTATACCAAAATTAACTTGAATAAATTACAATGGTTCCTCAACTTTGAGGACACTAACTGAGGCTGGTTACAGAACTGCATAACTGAATGCAATTAAAGATGGATTCGGCAAAAAATCTACTCAGCGGTTCCGATATTCCAATATGAAAATTTATTATGAAAGTGGGAAGTTTTAATAAACCATCGACGAACGACTTGTTCGCGAATCCTCATTTGGAATCCTCTGCACGTTCACACTACTTGCTTTTTATTTTAATATCCTTTTATTATAAAGTGAAAGTTTGTGAGAACATTTGTAACTCTTTCCCGCAAAAACCACTGAACGGATTTTCATGAAACTTAGCATACAGGTAGATCATAGTCTAGAATAATTATTATCTCGGAATAATTATAATTATTATCTAGAGTAATTATTATCTCGGAAAATGCGGTAACGACCGCGGGCAGAGCTCGAAGAAAAATAACTAAAGGGCCACTTTATTTGTTAATTAGTAGTACCCGGATGACCAAGCTTTCCTCGGACGCCATCTATTGAATTAGCTTTAGTGTTGCTACTCGCCAATAGATGTCAAGAGTCTATTGTAGCAGTTTTTCATTTCTTGAAAATAATGTTCAAACGACATTTTCTAAATATGAATTCTAAAATCTTTTTCAACCCATGACAAAATGTATGTATATTATCTTGGCTTTTCAATTCTAAAATCATTTAATTGTCGATTTCGACATAAGCGGGAATGAAATAACATGAGCGAATTCATTCGACATAATCATCTTTCCGTAAACAAGAATCTCGTTTTCAATTTGGTTGGTGATGAAAGTTTTGCTTAGTACAAACACAATGATAGATTGTACAACTGCACATAAATATTTACTTATGCTAAAACAGTTTAACTATATCAATACTCATAATACTGAGATAATAATTGTTTTGCCGGTAATGTTGTAAAGAATTTGGTGAATTGAAGATACTGCGGGTCAGTAGAATAATTAAAAACCGAAATTCAAAAAAATATTTTAAATATTTACCATAACTCGATCCTTAAAAAAACTCTGAAAACCTATGAAATACTCAAAATGGGATCCCATTTTATAGGTTTTCCTTTTAGTTTTGTTCTTTTTGTTTTGGTTTTGGTTTTTCTTACGCAGTCAGGTGTTTCGTTTTTTATTTTATTTTTATTTTACACGTTTTAGTTAGGATTCATTGACTTCTATAATAGGATTATAAGACAGTAAAATTTACAATTTAATAAGAGAGTTAATAAATTAGCGAGAATGGTTGTTTAAACAATTTTAAATAGTTATATATCCTAAGCTGTTACTTAAAATGAAAAATAATGAAAGGAACCTAAAAATCATTTTTAAATTCCTATTCAATGATATCTCACGGCTGCAGGCACGAGATTTGCGACGGGCGGCGCGATGTCGGTTGCGAGGCGGCGGCGATATGGAGCAATGGAATCAACAGTATGGCATTCTATGGGACCGGGCACGAAACCCGTGATTTCGAGCGGGGCGATGCGCGATGCACGAGCGGTGCGGGGCGATGCGCGGCGTCGCTTTCACTCTCTGTGAGACTCACGAAGTGAGTCGCCATCGCCATACATTTCAATCAACGTTTTCAATATAAATACATCAAAGGATATACATCTAAAACGCTCTGTTATAGCCATACATACAGGTTAAAGCCAATCTACCTGAAAGATGATATGTTACCATAGATACATTGGTATTATCAAGCGATTATGATGTCAGGGTTAGGATTGAAACGCAAATTTATCCTTTAATCTTATCAAGTTACTTGAAACCTGTGTATGTAAAGTTTTTAGTGCCATTTAGTGCCGATTTAACGCCAATAGGGTATATATATATATAAAATTAAATAATGGCGTTAATTAATTCAATCTTCATGACCTTACACTGAGCTAGCACACTAGCTAAAGTTTCTATAATCTATTTTTTTATTTATGTACCTACTATACAAAAAGTATAAAAACAAGAGCAGACAATGCTAAAAGCATTCTCTGCTAACCTTCGGGCAGTAATAAAACAACATTGGCGGTATATTTAACTTAATCCTTGATAAACTAATTTTAATTCTTAACTTTCCTTAATCCTTTAATCCTTAACTTAATCCTTAATTAAATTAATTGTAGCTATAGGAAGAGCGGAGGTTCCTAATACAGGCACTCTTGTGCTTAAAAGGAGGTTCTGGCCACTTACTATTGTAATACGTAAACTGTTTAAAGCTAAAAAGAGTTATTATTATTATTATCCTTTTATATTTAATTTAATCCTACTTTAATAGTAATTATAAATGTGAAAGTACATTCTCACAGAATGTACGGATGCTTGTGACTCTTTCACGCAAAAACAACTGAACTGATTTTCATGAAAATTACCACACAGGTACTATGATCTACTAAGTTATAAGGTACTTATTAATCTGGAGAACGCGGTCAAAGCCGCGGTCAGTGTGGTGGTCAATTATGAAGTTTACCTACCCAGTATAAAAGGTCCGTAGATTTTTTGAAACGAGAACTCTACTTGTGATCTGAGACTCTTTTTTTCTCATACTTTTATATTCTTTACTAAGGTTAGTACATGGTATTAGTACAAAAAGGTTGAGTGTCATTGATGTATTTGTATAAAAAAAAACTTGAGCACGTCAATTATAAGAAAACGGTTTAAAACAGACGAAAGTAATGCAATTTGTTTAGCTCATAAATTGTAATTAAGAAAACGCATGTAGTCAAGACTAAGTAATAATAATTATTATTTAAACCATACTAAAACACTATTATTGCAGTAATAACATACATAATTGTTGTTATACCTAACGTCAATACGACCCAGTAGCAGTTTATGCAAATCTAGACACGCGGCAGCGTGTCAAGCCAAGTTCAAGCAAAGGAACTGGCTAGCCAGCGCCGAGTGTAATATTACACGAACCACTTGGTGCCACTTTTGACCCTTTTATAACTCAAAACCTCTTTAACTTAGACACATAAAACTACGTGTGTTTAATTATATCCATAAGGACATGTAGAAGACCAAGTTTCATGAAGCTAGCTCACACGGTTATAAAGATATGAAGGTCAAAAAGTTGTTAATTTTAGCACTGACTGACTGACATATAGTACCTAAATCTAACCTACTTCCAGATAACCTAGAAGGATGAAATTTGGAATCCAGCTCGCTAATTGTGTGTAAGCGTAGGAAAAAATCAAAAAATTAAAAAAAGTCGAAAAATAATTGGTGTCCCCATACAAAATTTGTATAGGACCGAAGCAGAGCCATCTAGCGGCAATGAAAAGAAAAGCTTCGGTCCCATACAAATCATAGCCAACTCGCATTTACATTGTGAGCCCGTTATGTCACGTAAAACTCACACTAAGGCCTCTGTGCACGCGGGGCTAAATATGGCATACTTCAGGGCATGGAGTATTGAGGTAGAACGAGGGCCATCTCATATGAAGGGAAAGTTGAAAAAGTTTCCAGCTGTTTACAAAAAATAGAGCTTCCAATAATGGCCATTTCTAAATGGCGCTAGTGTGTGACAAATACATAGATATATGAACATGGCTGTTGTAAACGGAGTGAAATTTGCTGAGTTATGCCACCCTAATCAATGGCGCTAGTGTCCGCCAAATAAATATTCGAACAGCTGTTGTAGACCGCACCGCAGCCCCGTCCGTAATTTTACGCGTTTTACGGACACTTTTCCCTTTTCTGTCCCTCGCGGAAAGTCGTTGTAATGTACAACACATTCAACGCAACAAACCATGCGTGTTAACCAAAGTTAGTCAAAGTTAAAGTCAAGGTTAAGTCAAAGTTAGTCAAAGCTAACCTACTTTAAGATCTCACTTTTTTAAATAACGGCAATTGTTATAGGTATCCAATAAAGCAAAGAAATAGAGTTCAATACTTCTTCATAATGTTATTTTGTTCTTATAAATACATATTTAGATTTTGCATAGAACTTGGCACTCATTTAGATCTCCATTCTTTTTGCGGCGAAGCCCACAGCCAAGCATAATTTTTGTATTGAACTTGGCTCTCCTTTTTTACATTTATGTTTTTGGTGGGTTATTATTACCAGTGTAATTATCTAATCTCTTTGGATGAATCACCTCACATAATTATGATAGAACTTCACTTACAGGTAAGTTCGTTTAATAACTAATTATTTATTAGGTTTTAATAAAAATATAATTGCTTTGAAAATATAGAGTACAAAGTATATCGTGGGAAATCATGAAAAAAAGGCCTGCACCACATCCCCACAGGAATCATTTATCGTTATAATGTGACTCATTAAGGTAACTCTGAATTGTTGGAAACGTAGTATTAAGTAGAAAAATGAGTGGTACACAAATATAATAAATTTTCTCTGTTACCAAACGTCCTACTAAAATTACCTGGGTAATTGTCAATGTAAACATGAAATTTTATTTAACTCTGTAACTGTCGCACTCAGAGTCACTTAACGGTTACTTAAATCGCTCCTTAGTACAAATTAGTTAGTTAGAAGTACAAGTTAGTTACAATACAAATCCTGTATTATGAAGCGGTAACTTAAATAGTTACCGTTAAGGTGACGCCTGGAAGCGGATTCACACTTAAAATGGGCGTGGCCACTATCTTTTGTTCTTGATGGTCAGCTTTCTGTCACGTCACTCATGTCACAAACACATCACAAAAAACTACGGAGTAGTTGTATTATATTTTTCATATTTTATTATTTGTATTAGAAACTAGCTGACAAAATTTTATTGTCTGCAAAATGTTTTAAATTTATATAACATTATTTATTATTTAATTAAAACATCACTAATCATCATCAAATATAGCCTTTGTAACTCAAAAATAATGCAGTTTTCTACTGGTGAAAGTTTTTTGAAATCGGTCCAGTAGTTTTTAAGTTTATATCACAAACATACAAAAATACAAATCTTTCCTCTTTATAATATTAGTTTATGTAGGTAAAAATGTTTGATGATGTCGAAGAGAATAAAGAATGCGTCACACTTATTGAATGTATTTATCTCGATGATCCGTCAAAATCCTCTAAGATATTACACTACAATAATAAACACAAGAGCCTTACTATTTTATCATTAAATATCCGCAGCATCAATAAAAATATTGACCTATTTATTGCCTTTTTGAGTAGCTTTGATATACCTATTGACGTAATTGTATTGACTGAATGTTGGTCTAGTAAATATAACCCGCCTCCGATTTACAACTATGATATGTACTATACCAAAAATAGTCTTAATCAGAACGACGGGGTAGTTACCTACGTACGAAAACATCTTTCAGTTAATGCCATTGAACCCCCAATAACTGAAGGCAATTGCTTAATTTTAGAAATTGATGATACTGTAATGGTATGCGACGTATTACATGGTTAATAAAAAATTCTCTGCAGACAAACAGCTTTGTGAACATTTTAAAATTGCATTCCCACACTGCGAAACACTTAATGCTAGCAAAAAACAATAGAGAAGCCATTAAGATATTTAGTTGAATAGATGAAGCAACACTTAGAGCCATAAAACATTAGTTCTATTGAAACGAACTGCACATTCTTTCAAAACTGGTAATAAAAATCCAAGATAATTGATTTGTTTGAAAGGTTTATGGGTTTGGCCCTACTAAATGCTTTGCAGATGTGACTGAACGAAATTTCTAGATAATAACAAGACGCCCTGCCGCTTTAATGCCGGAACCGATAGAGTCAAGGCATGGGCGTGGCCGCACAGAACCATGTTAGCCAATGAATAGTGAAAGAGGCTGACATGTTTAATCTTTAGCCAATGAATAACAAATTTTGAGAACGGTTATTGTGGGTCCTTTTTTTATTATCCACAGAGGGCGTGGTTTTGGGGTGAGAGAAAACAAAACTCCAGCGCAGTCGAAGGAAGAGGCAGTCTGCGAAGCAACGCTCACCGGGGCAGTACTACTACCTGTAGTATTAAGATCATTGTGTCCGATCTCATATTAATTGTATTATTATAGTATTTTTCTGAAATTGTATTAGTAAAATAGTAGCGAAAGTGTTAAATTAAATAAAGTCAGTGCAAGCTAGAGGGAATCATCGCTTCGAGCCTTGGTAATGTACCTAGACTTTCTTAGATTTTAAAACTAAGATAAACCCCACAAATGTACTTTAATAAACAAATTGATCTCGCAGATTAGAGTGCGATTTAAGAATGTACTCGGAAGAATGGTTAGCATCAATAATGGTGCGTCAGCCTTGGTCCATTTGGACAAGGTTATTCTATGATTATTCCTATTAATTTAGATTAGTTATGATTATATTATACGAGATTTGTCAGAAGTACCATAACCGAATGAGTAACCGTTTAACGGACGGGAGACCTTCTACAATATTAATGTGTACATATTAACACTTGTGGGATTTATTTGTGTACATAATTATCTTGTTTATTCCTAAACCATTTATAAAGTGCAATGTACTTACGAAGTTAGTGTGTTGTCTCTCTATAGTGAGTAAGGCTTTGTGTAAATAAATAACACGAATATGACATCTTAATTTAGCATATCACATATGTAATTAGACTATAAGCGCCACAAGGGTTTTTGGTATGGGCTTGTACATTTTCCCTTGAATTTAGAATGGCTAGCAATGGGAGCCCGGTTTCTAATAGATTTAATGTAACTATTAGAAATCTAAATAATCTTTGCCTTTGAATTGATTTGAAAATTAAACATTTGATATATATATCATCTTTCATTGTTCATCCATGCTCACCTTCAAAGCGTTAACCGTAGGAGGTTATATTAGGATCATAGAGACATTTAATAGAAGTTCCAATCTTAGTTAAAGTATAACTTGTGGTACATATGATACATATGAATGCACATTCGAATATTAGATTCCTTCTCATATAGCTAATCATACATCACACATTGTGCTGATATTAGAGAGTATTTAACATTATTCTTTTCTTACAATTACATTTGATTTCATTTGATTGGAGTAGAGATTAAATTGAAATTTACATAATTAAGTTATCCACTAATAGGTAAAATCATCCTTAGGAACTATCTAGAGGTAGTGAAATTTTGAATACAAAGAGACTGACCGTAATATAAAATTTTATAACCAGTAGACCATAAACGGAGTCTTTGTAAAGAAGGATAACGGGACTCAAGTCCGCGCCTTTAGAAAAGCAGGTAACTACATTTTACAATAGGTTACCAACAATTTAAATACGTCGAAGGCAGCCGGGAGCAGCTGGCTTCGGGAAGTGACTCAACACTACAGTTACGGAAACAACATAAGTATTTGGATTTAATTAACAAGGGTCCTGTATATTCCATACAATCCTTGAGATATAGATAGGCGAGAGACATTCCAGGCCAGAGGCATTTACCAGTTAACACTCTTGTTGCGATATTTTAATTACTAAAAGCACAATTCCTGCAGAGACTACTGGCGGCAGAAACGGACACTTCCAAACACGTCCTCCCCCGCACAATGACCCTCCGACCTCGATTTGGCCAAATCGAAATATAACAAATTATACAATATATAAATAAAATCCATGGTACCTGGAGCGGGCTTAAATAGCCATAAAAGACCCAAGCTTACGAGCTAGAAGGGCAATATACTCGCTTCGTAGCGATATAGGAGGGTCAGTGCCGCTCCCATAACACGGTTAAGGGCCAGTCACTGGCGTAGGGTTCTTAAGTTGTCGACTGATTCTGGTCAGTGTGGCGGTTAACTTAGTCCCGCACAAGCTTAGCCTCACCACCGTTCTATTCCGATTAATAGAGTATGCATATAATATTTGTTACATAGATACATATAAACGTGTAACTGAGCCTTATTCAATGACTAACTGACTAAGTTCGAACGTAATTTAGTAAATCGGAGAATGGTGTCGGCTTCGCTTCGTTCCCGCAGAAATTGTGCTGGTCGACAGAATGATCGACCAATAATCAAACAAATAAGGGGCCTTATCAAAGCACTTGAATGTCTCTCTCTTCATTGTATGACGCAATTGGAGTTAACTAAGCTCAAACAAAGAATAAATTCACTTGTTCATGTCTGAATCAAACTTGTAATTGATTAAATTTATAAAATTAAGATTAACTAGACGATCAACCTCATTCGAACCACCTCAGAATGGTGCCGCGAGACCAGAATTCAGATACGTATTCGAAATAACGATACGACTGGATATATAAAAAAAAAAATACACAACGTAGAAACGCGATTTAGACGAAAGTGAGTTTTAGAAATAAAATAAATCAACACATAGAGAGACAAATACACTGTGCATGTTATAACTATATGTTATATTTATAAATGTATAATTTACAGGAATTCAGGAGTTAGTGTGCATGTCGCTATAATTATAAATATAATAACATTTACAAACTATCATAGGTATAAGGAGGAGCGTAACGAGCAGTATGTCTTATAAAAATGTACGGTTTACAGGGTTCGCGAGCAGTCGGCGGTGCTGAGAAAATTCCCTTGCTTGACCTCTAGACTAATTTTAACCTAAAATTTAGTATATTCAGATCACATCTGTATTCCGTTAAAGTCAAGTGGCAACATTACACTAATATAACTAACTTCTTAACAAGATAGGCGAATAGATAGGCAAGTCAAACTTTTGTCAGTATTAACCTAACCCAAAAGAAAAAGTGTTAGACGTAAACAAAAGAGATGGCAACGAACAAAGCGAGACGCAATATAAAACAAAAGAATGTGGAGGTTACCGCTCTCAGCGAGGTAGGGACGTCGGAGCAGGTAGTAGATGCGAGCGTACGAAATGAGACCGTAACCAATTCAACATTAAAACTAATATTGGAAAAAATTAACGAATTCGATAAAAAATTGCAGAAACTTTCGAATATAGACAATGCAAGCGTAACAAATAACGTAAATAACGATAATATTTCTGATAGGCAAGAATCGATTAGCTTTGCTTCAACCGTTCCCAGTACATCGACTTCCGAGGTTAGGAACATATATGTAGTACAGCCGTCCGTAAACAAGCCAAACTTCGATGGTAAGCTGTTAACGAATCCAATAGTATTTCTAAAGAAATTAAAAGGGTATATTAAGGCGGTGAATGGGTCGAACCGTGAGGTAGATATTGCATTAGGATGTATTACAGGTCATGCGCGGAAGATTATGGATTTATATTCTAAAAACTGGGTTACCTTCGCTGATTTTGAAACAGACTTTAGACGCGTATACTGGACAGAACAGATCCAGGAATCGGTTAGGTATAAACTGATTAACGCGGTGTATACAAGTGAATCGGGAATGTCTATGTCTGAACACTTCGCGAATCATGCCGAATCAATGCAATCTTTAACCATTATGTTTAGCGAACGGGATTTGGTAAATTCTATAATGAGACATTTCTCTATAGATATTCAGCGCTTGTGGTTTACGCGTCAGGGAGAAGTCAACATAATGGAAGGTATAACTTTTCTACGGAGTTTAGAACAAAATATAAATGAAAACCCGAAGGGTAATATGCGAGTTACAGCAGGTAGAGGGTTTAAAGATAGGCAGTACAATAGGTCGCTTTCGACGCGTCCGGTTGTCGCAACAATTTCGGCAAATAGACGAGGGGGTACGTTTAACGCGGGAAGGGGACGAGGAAATCGCCGAGGACATGTAGGTTACAGAACAAATTACAACAGACCGACGTTAACCAATACCGAAAGATTTAACACCCGACCGACTGTCGCTTTTGTTAAGGAAAGCGAAAGTTCTAACGGATCGAAACATGTGGGGGAGAGTGAACAGGCAAAAAACTAGATTCCCCAACACAAATCCGGTCCGGTATCTTAGCTTTGTGTAACAATGGGGACAATAGGACCACGGAACGCGATACGGTTAGCGTAGCTTATAAAATTCTAACAAATAGTGGCTGGAAACCAGGGGATAGTTTAGGGGCAAAGGTAGGCGGTAACAAACGGCGAATAAGAATTAGTGCGGACAATGACAGGTCCGACTGTCAGTCGGAAAATAGGAGTATAGGCATTTTATTAGAAGATCAATTCAATAACGTATTGGAATGCAATGATAAGGGCACCACGTGCGAGCGTTGTACGAGGAGGGGATTAGAGCTAAATATTATGTTCCACGAACTCGACGAGCCGATCGATGTGGGGATTGATTATTCTTTACCTAAGTTACCTGAAGTATGCGTGAGATTATACGGTAAGAGTATGAGAGCACTCATTGATACCGGTAGTCAGATTAGCGGGATAACTAGAGAATTGTATGACTCTATTACAAGAGAGAATGGAATCTTACCTGAAATCGCTATTCCTGCAATTCAAATACAAGGAGCATTCGGGTCGCGAAGCGAAAGTACTAATCGTTTAGTATTGATAGAATTTCAATTAGGAAATACTCTAGTGGAAGCACCTGTATTAGTAATGCGGCGTTTACCTAGATCGTTAATATTAGGGTAAGATTGGTTAGAACGAGTGAAAGGAATAGTAAACTGTGGTAGTGAACGGACATTAACGATTGAGCATTTAGGAGTTAGATCTTGCATTAGACTGAACTCGGAGTGTGAAGTTGAGAGGCTAGGGGGAGAGACAAACGCTGCCACGATTAACTCAATTTTAAATCAAAATACTATGTCTATAGAGCCTAGTATACAGAGCGGAAAACCAGTCGGTGAAGAAATAAAAGGGTTACGTTTTGACGATCCTAATTTAAATAGCGAGCACAAAGAGTTGTTATTGACTGTACTAAACAAACATTGTAGGGTATTTATAGAGAAATTAGGACTGACAGACAGATACGAACACGTTATTAGGTTGACGGATGAAACCCCCTTTGTAAAACATAGCTATCCGGTACCTTTAGCCTACAGAGAACAAGTTAAGACAGAGTTAAACGAGCTAGAAAATTTAGGTGTAATTAAACAAGAAGCTACACCATATTGTAGTCCACTCACTTTCACTAAGAAAAGAGATGGGTCGATCAGACTTTTGTTAGATGCACGCGAATTGAATAAAAAAATGATAGGAGATGCGGAAACCCCACCGCTCACTTCAGAAATATTGCAGTCTTTTCATGGAGTGAATTATATCAGCTTAATCGATTTGAATAATGCTTATTTTCAAATACCCTTGCATAAGGACTCGAGGAAATATACTGGGTTCTCATTCATGGGACGTACTTACACATATCAAGTTTTGCCCCAAGGATTAAAAACATCTGTAGCGGGATTTTCTAGAGCTATGGACTTTATATTAGAGGGTGTGCGCGAGTTTTGTGTGAATTACCTTGATGACATAGTAATATTTACCACAGGGGACATAAAGTTACATTTAGAACATCTAGATCGAGTATTAAACAAGATAGAAACAGCGGGATTAACCGGTAGATTAGAGAAGTGTAGATTCTTATGTGTCGAAGTGAAACTGTTAGGACACATAGTAAATACAAGCGGAGTGCGTATGGACCCTGAGCGAGTGGAAGCTATAATGAACTTCCCCATACCTCGAACAATAAAACAACTGCGAGGATTTTTGGGAGTAATTAATTACTATAGAAGATTTATCTCAAAATATAGCGAAGTAGTTAGGCCTCTCTGTGACCTACTAAAACAAAGTACAAAGTGGTCATGGACAAAGGAGATAAATGATTGTTTTGAGAAGGTCAAAAGGTTATTTCTAGACACTATACTCCTCGCACACCCAAATCCGAAAGAGACCTACTATTTACAGACCGATAGCAGCAACCTAGGTGTTTCTGGGTATGTCTTTCAATTGGACGATAAAGGAGAGGAAAGGGTGTTAGGGTTCTGTAGCAAAGCGTTAACGTTAGCAGAACGTAAGTGGACTGTAACAGAGTTAGAGTTATGGGCTATTATATTTAGTTTGTCTAAGTTCGAAACATATTTGAGAGGAGCGCGATTAGTGATCAGAACCGACCATAAGAGCTTAATATTCCTACAAACGTGCAAATTATTGAGCGCACGAATGATACGATGGGTACATTACATAGGACGTTTCGATTACACTGTTGAGCATGTAAAAGGAAAATTAAATACAGTAGCGGATGTGTTATCGCGACACATAACAGGTGCCACCGATGTATTAACTAACAAGGCCGTCGGACCTGAGATGAATCTATTTAAAACTTCACTAGAACGGGTGATATGTGATAGATGGAAGGAAATAGGAAGTTATCAAGAACGTGATAAGGTCGTTAATGAAATTATTAGGCGCATGAAGGTAACGAGTACGTCTGAATCGAAGTTTTATATACTTAAAGAGGGAATCCTGTATAGAACCGATATAAAGAAAGACACTTTGAGGCTGTATGTCCCCGAGGACTTACAGAAGGATTTGATCATTTCCATACATGAAGAAATAGGTCACTTCGGGCGTTATAAAGTTTATAATTTGATGAAAGGTCGTTATTATTTCTCGAACATGTCTCGCGTGATAGGGAAGGTCGTAAGGTCTTGCGAGACATGCCAAAAGACTAAACACACTTTAGAAACACACACAGGGCCGATTAAAATCGGAATAGCCAACGAGATAGGAGAACGGGTTTTTTGCGATATTTATGGTCCATTACCATCGGGTCGATTCGGGTTTAAATACATATTTGTGATGCAAGACTCATATAGTAAATTAATCAGATTATATCCGCTACGGCAAGCGAGTGGTAAGGCCTCGTTAACATGCGTGAAGAAATTTCATAAAGAAATCCAGGTTAAGGTACTATGCTCAGACAGAGGAGCAAATTTTACTTCGAAGGTTTTCGAGTTAGGTATTCGTCATTTAGGCATCGAACTGACGCATACATCAGTCAGAAATCCCCGGCCAAACTCAACGGAGAGGGTAAATAAAGAACTAGGTCGATTATTTAGGACATATTGTCATAAGTCACACCGATCTTGGGTAGATTTACTACCAGACATAGAAGATTGTGTCAATCAATTAATACATACCACAACGGGGTATTCACCTAATGAAATAGTATGGGGAAAAAGAACCTTGTTGTCAACGGATTACGATAAAGACATGGTCAATGTAACCTATGTACCGCAAGAGACACTAGAACAGATTCGCCACCAGGCCCGACTGAATATATCGAAGGCATCAAAGAGTAGGGAGCGTTATTATAACAAAAATCATAAGTTAATAGAATTTGAAGTAGGCGACTTAGTAAAACTTAAAACTTTCTCAATTTCGGACGCAGACAAAAAACTAACAAAGAAATTTATGCGGTTGTATGAGGGACCCTACGTAATAGGAGCAATCCCATATAACAATGTATATACCTTGATAGACGTCCATACAGATAAAGTAAAAGGTAATTACAATGCGATTCACCTGTTTCGCTACTATAAGGACGTATGAGAACAATAGTACTAGGATTAGTTATGAGAACAGAATAGGGCTTTGTTTAAGGGACTAACACAAGCAAAGGAGGGCTTACAGAGAATAGACCTGCTATCGCGTCGGGAGTCGAAAAAAAAAAGGGGATGAGGATAGGATAGGCCTAGCGTGAGCCCATATGTATATAAAATAGAAATTTTAAAATCACTTGTAGTTACCATGAAGCATAGCAAGATTAAGTGTTTTAAAATTCTATTTGGGGGAGTGTGTAATGGTATGCGACGTATTACATGGTTAATAAAAAATTCTCTGCAGACAAACAGCTTTGTGAACATTTTAAAATTGCATTCCCACACTGCGAAACACTTAATGCTAGCAAAAAACAATAGAGAAGCCATTAAGATATTTAGTTGAATAGATGAAGCAACACTTAGAGCCATAAAACATTAGTTCTATTGAAACGAACTGCACATTCTTTCAAAACTGGTAATAAAAATCCAAGATAATTGATTTGTTTGAAAGGTTTATGGGTTTGGCCCTACTAAATGCTTTGCAGATGTGACTGAACGAAATTTCTAGATAATAACAAGACGCCCTGCCGCTTTAATGCCGGAACCGATAGAGTCAAGGCATGGGCGTGGCCGCACAGAACCATGTTAGCCAATGAATAGTGAAAGAGGCTGACATGTTTAATCTTTAGCCAATGAATAACAAATTTTGAGAACGGTTATTGTGGGTCCTTTTTTTATTATCCACAGAGGGCGTGGTTTTGGGGTGAGAGAAAACAAAACTCCAGCGCAGTCGAAGGAAGAGGCAGTCTGCGAAGCAACGCTCACCGGGGCAGTACTACTACCTGTAGTATTAAGATCATTGTGTCCGATCTCATATTAATTGTATTATTATAGTATTTTTCTGAAATTGTATTAGTAAAATAGTAGCGAAAGTGTTAAATTAAATAAAGTCAGTGCAAGCAAGAGGGAATCATCGCTTCGAGCCTTGGTAATGTACCTAGACTTTCTTAGATTTTAAAACTAAGATAAACCCCACAAATGTACTTTAATAAACAAATTGATCTCGCAGATTAGAGTGCGATTTAAGAATGTACTCGGAAGAATGGTTAGCATCAATAATGGTGCGTCAGCCTTGGTCCATTTGGACAAGGTTATTCTATGATTATTCCTATTAATTTAGATTAGTTATGATTATATTATACGAGATTTGTCAGAAGTACCATAACCGAATGAGTAACCGTTTAACGGACGGGAGACCTTCTACAATATTAATGTGTACATATTAACACTTGTGGGATTTATTTGTGTACATAATTATCTTGTTTATTCCTAAACCATTTATAAAGTGCAATGTACTTACGAAGTTAGTGTGTTGTCTCTCTATAGTGAGTAAGGCTTTGTGTAAATAAATAACACGAATATGACATCTTAATTTAGCATATCACATATGTAATTAGACTATAAGCGCCACAAGGGTTTTTGGTATGGGCTTGTACATTTTCCCTTGAATTTAGAATGGCTAGCAATGGGAGCCCGGTTTCTAATAGATTTAATGTAACTATTAGAAATCTAAATAATCTTTGCCTTTGAATTGATTTGAAAATTAAACATTTGATATATATATCATCTTTCATTGTTCATCCATGCTCACCTTCAAAGCGTTAACCGTAGGAGGTTATATTAGGATCATAGAGACATTTAATAGAAGTTCCAATCTTAGTTAAAGTATAACTTGTGGTACATATGATACATATGAATGCACATTCGAATATTAGATTCCTTCTCATATAGCTAATCATACATCACACATTGTGCTGATATTAGAGAGTATTTAACATTATTCTTTTCTTACAATTACATTTGATTTCATTTGATTGGAGTAGAGATTAAATTGAAATTTACATAATTAAGTTATCCACTAATAGGTAAAATCATCCTTAGGAACTATCTAGAGGTAGTGAAATTTTGAATACAAAGAGACTGACCGTAATATAAAATTTTATAACCAGTAGACCATAAACGGAGTCTTTGTAAAGAAGGATAACGGGACTCAAGTCCGCGCCTTTAGAAAAGCAGGTAACTACATTTTACAATAGGTTACCAACAATTTAAATACGTCGAAGGCAGCCGGGAGCAGCTGGCTTCGGGAAGTGACTCAACACTACAGTTACGGAAACAACATAAGTATTTGGATTTAATTAACAAGGGTCCTGTATATTCCATACAATCCTTGAGATATAGATAGGCGAGAGACATTCCAGGCCAGAGGCATTTACCAGTTAACACTCTTGTTGCGATATTTTAATTACTAAAAGCACAATTCCTGCAGAGACTACTGGCGGCAGAAACGGACACTTCCAAACACGTCCTCCCCCGCACAATGACCCTCCGACCTCGATTTGGCCAAATCGAAATATAACAAATTATACAATATATAAATAAAATCCATGGTACCTGGAGCGGGCTTAAATAGCCATAAAAGACCCAAGCTTACGAGCTAGAAGGGCAATATACTCGCTTCGTAGCGATATAGGAGGGTCAGTGCCGCTCCCATAACACGGTTAAGGGCCAGTCACTGGCGTAGGGTTCTTAAGTTGTCGACTGATTCTGGTCAGTGTGGCGGTTAACTTAGTCCCGCACAAGCTTAGCCTCACCACCGTTCTATTCCGATTAATAGAGTATGCATATAATATTTGTTACATAGATACATATAAACGTGTAACTGAGCCTTATTCAATGACTAACTGACTAAGTTCGAACGTAATTTAGTAAATCGGAGAATGGTGTCGGCTTCGCTTCGTTCCCGCAGAAATTGTGCTGGTCGACAGAATGATCGACCAATAATCAAACAAATAAGGGGCCTTATCAAAGCACTTGAATGTCTCTCTCTTCATTGTATGACGCAATTGGAGTTAACTAAGCTCAAACAAAGAATAAATTCACTTGTTCATGTCTGAATCAAACTTGTAATTGATTAAATTTATAAAATTAAGATTAACTAGACGATCAACCTCATTCGAACCACCACAATACATATTCAATAATTTGTTCATATCGCCCGCCTTCCTACAATAATCCAATAGATTATCTTAATTCCTTAGACAGTATTTTTCATAACCTTAGATTAAAATCAAATGCCATTTTCACAGGTGATATTAATATAAATACCTTACATGACTCTAACTCCTCCTGTGTTTTATCCGAATACTTGAATCTAATCGCTTCTCATGGCTTCGTTCAAGGAATAAACTTGCCGACTAGAATAACATCTTGCCTTGACCATTTTATGGTAAAAACTAATTACTCGTGGAAAACTCTTATATTTAATGAATTAACCGATCATGCTCCAATTTTACTACACATCGACACAAAATTAAAATGTAACATACACAACGCAAACCACAGGCAAAGAAAATCAACAAACATTAACGCAGTTAGGGAAATACTGGCTCAGCACTCCTGGAAAGAGTATCTTACATTAAAAGACCCAAACCAAGCTACTAGTTACCTCATGTCAACAATCCAAAACGTAGTAAAAGACAATACAATAGTTCTGCCGTCCTCAGACTAAAAGGCGGCTAAATGACAAAAACAGTTTTTGAGTTAGAGCTAAAAAACGCGGGATTATTTTGAAATCGATGCTGGTGATATTCTATAAACAATTGTTGTCATATGTCATATGTCAAAAGATAGATATTTTTTTGAACTTTAATATTAATAAAGTTGTTTTTGTGAAATAATTAATTTTAGGGTAATTAAGCTTCTTATTTTCCTTCTAATCTAGGAAAATGTAGGAAAATTCTCTCAACAGCACAGTACTAAATGGCGGTTAAAGGTTCCTAACTGCCTTATAGGTATGGATTCCTCACTTTACATAACTATAAAGCAGTTATAATTTTTAACAACTCTTAGATTAAGAACATAATGCTTTTTTATTGATCTTCTCCATAACTATAAAACAGCTAAAGGCATATTGCCGCCTTATAGACAAGTAAGTGTTGGTTAACTTTTCTCCCATTGTATCGGGACTACTCTTTAATATAAATTTGCATCACTTAAAAGCGGTTAAATTACTAACATTTTTTTGTTACTGCTTTTTAGTCTTGTATGATCATCATTGATTTTTTGTGAATCCTACAAAATTGACGAAAACTACAAATACAAACAAAGTTTAAAATAAGAAAAAGTCATGTATTGTAATAAAATCTCTCTGTAAAAACATGTAAATAGAAATTTAGTCATGTGTAAGGTTTTAGCATCACACATTTCACTTACGAGACACTAAACAACAAATATTGAACTCGGTTCCGAACAAGAATAAACAAAAATGACATATCAAATGAAGAAATTCAAAATTCAAAAGAATTTATTCATATAGGTATCACTGATACACTTATGCACGTCATTTTTTTAATTTATCAGCTAAGGAAATCTTAGTATATAAAGTTAAATAAAAAAATCTAAGTTTTCCTCGTAGTCCCGTAAGTAATGGTTTAACCGGAAATGGTAGATAGCTTGAAGATTGCCCTATCATATGGCAAAAAAATACTGTAATAAAAGTGAAACCGTTTTCGAGATATTGACCATTATTTAAAATTTTGAAAATTCGGCTCCTTTACCCTACTTTTTCCTGTTGAATCCACAATTAAGCAGATATTTTGATTTTTTTTTTCTAGGAACTCTCAGAGAGTTTCTTTATAATTGTCAGTTTGCAATTTAGTTGAAATTATCAGGAAATCCAGAGAAAATAGCGTCTACTTTGGATATTTTTGTTTTGGATTTTCTTCTACACAACTTTGACGCGAAGTGGTTGAAAAAAAATGTACTGGATGAGTATGGTCCATAACTTAAAAAACTTTTCTGTTATATGTAGATTCTAAAAAGGAAATTGAGGCTACCTTAATGAGATTTTTTTTAAGTTATAGCCATTTTATTGTCAAAGGGGTGAATTTGAAGCCAAAGTTATTGTATAGTTTACTGCGTTGGGCTCATCCTTTTAAATGTTTTAGTAACCAGTACTTTCGCTTATTACAAGATAAATTGTTAATTTTACTAAAACTGTAACTTATTTATTGTGTGTTGGTAGCTCAAAAGGACCGATCTCTTTGCGATGATTGATGCCTACCCATAAATTAATATTAAATTGATGTTGAAATCGATGCTCTCTTGTCATATGTGGATTATATAATTATCGTGAATTGAAAAATCCAGGATCATCTCGTCATTTGCGCAATATTTCCGTGCAAAACTCGGCACTCATAATCAGCAGGCAAAAACGATTGTACTTTTTGTAATCAGTATGAGTCACGGAATAGTCTCTGTATTCCGTGGTATGAGTACAAACTATTTCGTTTTAAAATTGTGTGTACAGAAGTTTTAGCGACACCCGATCTCAGAGAAATTTGACCTAGGTACACTTGTAGAAGGATCTTCTTGAACGCTGGCTAGAACCTTATCTTCCTTGACTGTTTGAGGTCGACCTCTACAAATAATACGTCCAGAATTTCGTCCTTCTAAATACGTTCATCAAAATTTGCTTTAAATTCACCCCTTTGACATTAAAATGGCTATAACTTAAAAAATCCCGTATTAAGGTAGCCTCAATTTTACTTTTTTAGAATCAGCATTTAATATACATGTTTTGAAAGTTATGGGCCAACTTGTCCAGTACATTTTTTTTTCAACCACCTCGCGTCAGATGTCTATACCATCATAACCAAACAAACAAACTCTTCAGCTTAGTTTGGGACTAGATGGTGGTATGTATAAATGTTCCGATCAAACATTATTATTTTACATTGTATTATGCTTTAATTATATTCCTTTTATAAATTAGGTACACCACCAGCTTACAAAATTAAAGTTCGCCTTATACACCCTGAATGTCAAAACAGCTGAAGTGAGGCGAGCAGGCCTAAATAGCCGCTTTATAGCGAAGTGTTGCGATTTAACCGCTTTTTAGTTGTGTAAAGCATAGAAAAAATATTCTTCTTTACTATGCATGCGGACTAACATGGCTTTCTATAGAAGCTATTATGTTAGAAACATGGTAACAATCCAATGCTTAAAAGCGGTTAAAAGTTTTTAACTGTCTTGTAGCTAGGCATTGACGTATGACCGCCTTTTAGTTAAGTATGTGATAATCATTAAATTCTAAAAACCTAAATTATATAGCGGATAAGGAACTTTGACCGCCTTTTAGTGTAGTACAAAATAATAACCGTTTTTAAGCTTGGCATTGACCGTGAAAATGTCGAATTGATCCAAACGTTAAAGTACTTTAGTGACCTTTTAGTCTAGAATTGTTAATTAACCGCTTTTTAGTGCTGTTAATATATTTTATTTTGTAAATAACCACCTTTTTAATAAATTTATTTTCGAAACGGTGAAAGATACAATAACCGTTCCTAGACAGATCGATAGAGATTTCAAAACATTATA